>CAIGRO010031521.1:0-18892 GCA_903798355.1 Fraxinus baroniana | reverse complement strand
GAGGTACATGTGATTCCCGGGGATCCAGTGGCTGTTATCTCTGCACAAGCAAGAGAAAGTGACTCAGAGGACACAGGCTACTCGTTTCTGCACAGTAAGATTACTGGCTCTGGCGGTGTAGCATATTTGGGCAGATCTTGGAAGCCAGCTGCTAAAGTGGTGTGTGCCTACACAGAAATGAGTGATGTTGTTAACCCTGAAGGATGGAGCCTTGTTGAACCTGGACATGAAAAGTCAGCCATTCTTGCTTTTTCTTTCATCTCTACCTACACATTCTGATTACCAATTTTAGGGTTCTTATCAGTTCTATTAACTTTTCCTGTCTCTACGCAGGTCGGTATTCTTTGGAGAATATAACAACAAAGGTCCTGGAGCAAACTTGGATAAACGTAAATACAATAAGAAGCTAACTGATGCAGATGCTAAACCATTCATCAGCCTTGCCTTTGTAGAGGGTTCCAAGTGGATACTTCCTCCTCCAAAAGTTTAAAATCTATTGTTTCAGTTCGTAAATGTATGTATAGCCCGAGCTCAGTTTGTAATCTATGTTTTTTTTTTTTCATTCTCTGATTTTCTCCCCTCTGATGCGATCAGAGCGAGGAGTTTTTGTAGTTTCAGCTTCTTCAATGTATCATTGAAGCCTAATATCCATCAACAGATGAGAATTCAACAATAAAACACGAAATTATAAGATCAAAAGTTTTCATTCTATTTTAAACTGTGCTTCAAATTTTAGAATCCCTTTGGATTTTTTTATTCTTGTTCACTATAAATGAAGAGTTCTGGAGATGACTGATGAAAAATTAGTTCAATTCAATCGATGGCAATGGAGAAGAGGAATCAATATTTGTGATCAAAACACATCGGTCCCAAGTTTCAACACTTCTCTTCATAATCTGGGTCCTATCTCTTTTTTTGAAATCCGATATCGTTGCAACAACTGTTTCAGAGATAGCTTCGAGACAGCGCGGCCCCATAACCACCAACTGAAGGCAGCACTTGTCGTTGACACTGCAGTTACGTAAAATGCTGTTGTAGATTTCACCTTCACACTCAACCGATATATTCTGCAGACACGTGTCTACAAAGGCGTCAAAACCGGGGTATGGCTCTGTAGGCGGAGTGTACTCGGTAGGAGATGGTGGCTCCGCCGCATAAGAGGGTGGTTCTTGGGATTCAAGTGCTAGTGCTGGTTGTGCTGAAAATGCAACAAGAGCAAGCGTCATAAACAAGAATCTGAGTGTTGTCATCTTCATTTAGAAAAGATGATTTGTGACTATTTTGAAAAACAAGAAATGTTGGAGATATGATTTAGAAACGTTTTATCGGCATTAATAAGGTTTTCGTTTTTATTAAACTGAAAAGAAAAAAAATAAATTACTGTTACACATTTTAATATCGTTAATTAATGAAACAGCCCATTGATAATAAATTAATAAGAAACATTAGAAAAGAGAATTTGAATGCCAACTTAAACTGTTAAATAAATGACGTGTATATATCTTAAATTTCATCACAGGTACTACGCACCAAACATACAAAACTAACAAACTTGAAACAATATGATCTACAGAAATTGCTAAAATTTTACATATTTATCTATCACACAGAAAAATCAACTTGTGCATTGGAAGTACTCTATACTGTTAAATACTAAATCTAGAAGTACAATAATTTCATCACAGCATACAGCAAACAGAAGGATAATCTCGTGAATTTGAACAATGGCTTCCGGCGAAAACAGAAACAGCACTAGATCAATCCAAGCAGTTGGCCACTTTCCAGATTCAGTATTAATTAGTTGTTTAAGCTTCCTTTTCTATTTGCTCCCCTTAAAGGCTGAAAGAGAAAAGAATGACCTAGTTGCTGAAAGACGACATTGAAATTCAAAAAAAAAAAAAATTAGAATGCTGCATCACAGTGTCATGAAAGTAACAACATTAAACAATAAACCGAAGTAACCTTTTGTTGTTGTCGCAGATGCTGAGATACGACCTTCCTGTAACTGTTGAGACAAGCCTGGAGCACTGTATTTGCTTTTATTTGATTGAGCTGGGATAAAAATGAAAAAATCACCCATGCTATCAGCATCCGGATGTTGATCCATACCAGCAATTGAGTGAAATGAGACTATGGTAATCACTAGAGAAGCGTGTAGTAGTTTTAATTATAAGTGGTTCATTTTCCCCTCTATCCTGAAATCTATTTGTCAAAAATAAATATAAAATTAAACGTCCGCTCTCTCTAACAACTTAAGTTTTTTATGAGGTGATTCAACGTAATATCAAAGTACACAACGCAAATATATTAAGTTCGAGCCACACTACCATACAATTAGGAAAATTATACACGTGAGGCCTTTGATTAAAATATGAATTTGGTCCACATGTGAAGAGGTGGTGAAGACAAAAATAAACAAATAAATTTATCCCTTCTACAACAGCTTAAGCTTTTGTTGAGGTGGTTTCAACAAAATTAGTTATTCTTTCTTCTTTTATATTTTACTTTTTAACTATGATTGCACAAATGGGAGGGTATTGAGGATTTGCACTTCAAAATGAATCCATCAATTCCTAACAGAAAAAAAGATTTAAGGAAACTAACCAAGATGTACATAATCCGCTGAATGTTTCTCATGGGTTTCATGATGCCCATTGTTCTTTGAGTGAAGAGTTGCTTTCTTTAGGAGATTTTCAGCACTTCTCTTGCTGGCAAATTTGGGATCCTCTGTCTCATCCTCTCCTTCAGAAAAGACAGATGGACTAGACCAACCAGCTGAATTTGCATCAGTTTTACTCTTTCGAGCAAACTTCAACAGCCTCTTGAATCCTTTGGGTGCATCTTTATGGTATATCATTGCTGGCGGGTTTTCGGCATTTCCCCAGTCAGAAATATCAGGTTCATTGCTCTCCTCAAGCAGCATTTGCGACAGAGAATGACGAACACATGGATTTGATGCTGTAATTGGTGCTACATAGACCGGGGATTCAATTTGGCAAATACTGTCACCAGAGGTGATGGGCTGATCATCAAGCTCTTCCATTTTCACCCAAGTTGTAGGGGAGATCATTGATTCTTCTTCAGCCCCAGCTTTCATTTCAGGCTCTGCCATCCTGTCAAAGCTATCATTGTAATTTGTGGGTGTAACTTCAGTGGAGCTCTCTGTTTCTTCACACTTATGTGGGCTCTTATCCGTTGTTTCAGAATCCAAATCTACGAGAACGCTCAACTGTTCACTTTCCATCTCTTGCTGCTGAATGACTGCATCAGAAGAGTTAGAAACCACTTCATTTTCCTCAGCTGCAATTATATCCGCAGAGTTCCTCAATGGTTCCTTCAACTGGGTTGATGTTTTTGTCTTCCCAGGTGGATTAGCACTAGATATAGTTCTAGAGCCTTTGCGAAGAAAAGGCTTTGATTCCAGAGGAACCACACTGCTCTTCTTGGTAACCTTGCTGTATGAACTAGGTTTTGCAGAGGAAATAGGATCTTCAGTGGCAGACTGAACTTTGCTTTTAGGTTTTCTGCTCGTTTTTGTCAATGTCTGCTGCTTCTTGTCAGGCAAACTTCTACCGCTCTTCTTAGTGTCATTCTGATTTGGTTTTACAGGCTTAGATTTGGGTTGCGATGTTTCCACTTTAGGAGTAGATCGCAAAACTGGTGATGCTGGCTGTGATCTTCTACGTGTTGGTGTAGTACCAGTGGAAGTTGTTCCTGCAGGGATTTTAGCAGGCGATGTCCCAAGAGCTCTTGGGGATGGTGCTGATGGCCATGACTTACGTGTGGCAGGCAAAGAAGAAGATTTTGAGACAGCTTTCTTCACAACATTAGAATTTGTGCTTTCTGCCTTAGGACTTGCAGACAGAGTCGGATTCTTTTGTGATTTTTGGACTCTCTTGACATTATTTTGTTTGATAGTCTGACTTACCACAGGAGAGGTCATTGCAGCCTTTCTTGAATCAAGAATACATTGCATTGCACTAATATGTTTTTCTTTCTCAACTCGCTTTCTAGTAGTTTCTCCTCGAAGTTTCTCTTCTCTCTTCTCCTTGTAATGATTGTACTGACCACCTCTCTGCTCATTGGGCAACTTTTCAGATATGTTGTTATCAGGTACCACATTCTGATATTTTACAGGCTTAGTTTCCACCATCTTCATCAGCAACTGATTCAGTTCTGCTTCCTTTTGACGACTCCATTCAGCTGAGGCAGTTAATTTTTCACTAACCTGTGTCAATTGTGATGGAAGACACTCTTCTTGCACACCAGGTGCAGTGCATGCTCCTTTTTCAGGTGAATTCGTTGTGACATCTACTTCACGAGGCTCACCAGGCGTGGGCTTGGCTTTTGGTGAACTATGACTTATTTCCCTGTTTTCCATATTACTGGAAACTGTATCTTCAGAATCGATATCTGGGGAACAACGAGAACTTTCACCCAATGTACTACTCCATCTTCTCAGTACAGATTTATTTGCACCAACAGAAGCACTTAACAAAGCCCTCGACTTCTGAATATCAGTTGTTTGATCTATCTGTTTGCTTTCAAAAAGACTGATTGCATCTTGCACACTCATTCTCCGTACATTATTCTCAGATTTTTTAGGAGCTTCCTCATTTGCTTCTTCATCACTATTATCTGCATCTGGATCTTTAGGCAAAACTGGCCTCTCTCTAGCTGGAAAATAGTTCAGAGATTTAATAGTTAATGCAGTAGACCTCCGGGATCCAGATCGTCCGATTTGGACCCTCCGCATTGGAGATGCTGCCCTCTTAGGTGAAGCAGATCTTATAAGAGTCCGACTTCTTTCCACAAATGGTTGGTCTTCCTCACTAGAGAAGGAAGAATGCTCGCTGTCTGTTGAACTTTTCCTCTCAATCTGTGCAACTTTTGCCGGAGAAACACCATACTTCACTGGTGTATCTGAATACGAAGATTTGATATGATTTTTCCCATCTTTTCCAATGACTTCATCATTCCCCTTATTCTGTTTCTCAGCATAAGTATCAACAGCCTGGTTTCCTTCTCTCAGTTCAACATATTTGCGCAAGGAATCCCTGGAACAAATATACACGCTCAATAACTGTTACTCATAGACACTCAGTATAAAATGTGTCTCTTATAACAGGGGAAGAGAGCAATGCTTTACGAGTGACCATGACTTGATGCACCCTAAGCTATAACCAGAGGTACCTCAAGTCTAATGATCCAAAATGATCAGAAAACTTCTCTACATCAGTGATCTCCTCAACAGAATATCTAAAACCAGCAGCTTGGTCGAAAGCAGAGACCAGTTCTCCTCTCAATGCAGCTATCCTCAATTCCATTGCTTGCAGCAATTCATCCCTGCCGGCAATTAATGGTTCAGATTAAGGAGATTAAACAATGGAAAAATTTACATATTGATAAGTTAGGTTTTCCTAATCAAGTCGTAACTGAAGAGTCAGCAGACATACTTGGAAGCATCTGATGGCTCAGCATTGCCTTCAGTCTGCCGAAACACCTTTCATAATATTAGCAGTAAAAATAGATGCATAAGAGTAATTCTATTAGATGACAAAGACAAAAACCAAGAAACGAAAAACTAATTACTTTTGGAGTTGATGCCGTGCCAGTAGAATAGCTGTTGTCTGTCAAAAATTTTAATAAATATTAATCAGTATCATCTGCAGAATGATGTGAACTAAATATATACCTTATCTTTATGTTTAATAGGCCCTGTCGCGGTTAGTTTTTCTATCTCTTGGTTGATAAGAGCATATGGCTTGTTGAGAAAAAATGAGATGCTCAAAACTCAACACTATTCACATTATCAAAAAAAAAAAGTCACTATAAAGCAATTCTCAAGCTTATACAAAAATAGCATCGGACAACAGTAACCTGATTTGCAATTCTTGTGCAGATCTTGAGTGCCCTGAGAAAAGAATAAATGTTAATATTACTCAAGAGCTTAATTCAACAAGGAGAATTAACTGAAGTTGAGTATTAACAGAAGTTACCTTTGCATATAAAGAAAGCTGAAATTTGCGAACTTCTTCCAGCTGAGAAATTTCATTCTTTACAGTATTGGTACTATTGAGTATGTTTGATAAACCAATGATATGCAGAAATCTGAGTTAAAATAAAATAGAAATTGCAGTAACAGGGAAACGGAAACATATCTTGATCATTTTTGAGACAGTAAATTCGTAAAACAAGAAATGCTTGTTGAACCTCATCAATGTTGATTTTGTAAACCATTTGGTGTCAGAAATATTTTCAGGCAGTTGAAGTTTGAAATTAGCATTGGATCCTTTCGAGTTCAAATTTTTCACTTCAGCTGAATGCTGTAACAAATGCTCCAGAAGTCCAGATGTTACTTTTTCTATCTTGTTGTCATAGAATATACATGCCTCGTACCTATATAAAGAAATAAATAAATGATAGAGGCAAAGTTCTTTTATGGTGGGATATGCATTCTTAAAAGCAGTATTTGAAGTATAAGTATAAACCTATTCTGGCTAGGAATGATGTGGAACTCAATGTAGTCAAGAGGCACACTGATATCTATAACTCCGTCCATTTTACCAGTTTATTTCAAAATAGTGATAACCTGATCAAAGAAAAGAAGAAATACTCCATTAGCATTGATTTCATATTTATTTAAATTTACACTTCACTTAAAAAAAAAAGGTTAACTTGCATGCAGACCAAGTTTTACTAAGCCTTGAGCAAAATTCTAAATTCACAACATTCAAGCAGACCTGCTACACATATCAGTAACAAAATTCCATTGCTTCTTGATAATCAAGGAATACCCGTGCAAACATTAATAAGGGTGATTAGCACAAAACATCCCCTATCATTTGCACTCATTGTGCAAATCATACCTATGTTTGAAATTTGGCATTTACAACCTTTTTCTTGCGAAGTTGGTCCTTTCTGTCCATTTCGTTTGTTCCTTCCGTTAAATATACACATGGATTGCATTTAGATCATATCAAAAGGGTAATTTCGTCAAGCTACTATTTTTCCTACTAAGTAAACGTGAAGGCTGGCAAACAGAGTCCTATTGCAAAAAGGGCGAGTTGAGACAAATCCCCAATTTCTTCATTTCCTCTGCAAAGAAGAACCCTAGTTCTACTCCTCCAGTTAAGTAATAAATATGCAATACTAGTGACTTTACATATTTTCTATGGAATTTTCTGAGATTTATGCTTGAATTCATATGGAATGATATGTATTTTAGCCAAGTTTATTCCATTTTACCAGAATACTTGTGGCTTTGAAGTTCTTTGCTCAAGTCGGTTAGTTTGTGTTGTTTCATCACCACTTAATACAAGAGTTTATCCTATAATATGGTGACCATGTAATCTGCCCAACATCTCAAAATAAATAAATAAATAAAAATAAAAATTCGTGCTTTCATTTTTTGTTTATGTTACCTAATAAACAACCCTCGTTATAAATTATGTCCATTTAACTAAAGTAATTCTTCTGCCATGAACAAAAGTTTCTATGCTTTCAATTTTTTGTTTATTCAAATGTGGGAATAGCTGCAACTAGTGGGGCATTCTGTCCACGTAACATTCAAAAGCTTGTTCATTTTCATACTATGCTTTCATTTTTTCATTTTTCATTTTTTTGTTTATTCAAAAGTTTCTGTACTTCTTTATTTAGCTTTCTTTAATGATTATCCATGTAGAAATGCAATATCCAAGATTCAGACTTTACCAAGAGGAGGCACCTGAATACGGTTTTTTCTTTTTGATAAGGGCTTGTAATCTGCATGCACGTAATTATGTTGCAGAAAATACATTCGTAATTGAATGTCATTACCATGTTCATACAAGTCCCAATACAGATTATTTCACAATGGAGGTCCACCATGGAGGAAGGTTCTTTGATAAGCCAAACAGTGTCACATATAAGCATGGTTCGGTGCTGTATATGGATTTCGTTCATCCAACTTTCTTGACAAGTGAAATGCTGAACAATTTTACAAAAGCATGAGGTCCTAATATGCAAATGGAACTATTCTATAGGAAGCCGGAAGTGTCATTGGGAAAAGGCTTATATAGAATTAACAATGAGCAAGATGTAAAAAATATGCTGAGGGATAGAAATGAAGCAAGGGTTGTGGAGATATATCTTGTACCTCCAAAACAAAAACAAGTACTTCCATGTGATATTCAAATCCATCTCTAAATAAGCATGTTAGGAGGTCTGATCCAATTAAAGAAGGATGCTACGTGCTTGTTATTAAGTGGATAGATGAACAAAATTTAATTTAAACTAACCTTAGATATCAATTTGAATAACCCAAAAACCACACCAAAATATAAACATTCTTATTACGTGAACTAGGCAAGAATTCATTTCTTCACATTCAAACATCGAATCGGACAATCTAGATATTTTATTAGAAACAAAAATTGAATCAAAATATAGTAACACTAAACCAACCTCCGAAGTCAGATCTAGCTTCAAAAACACTATAATAGATTAAAAACCCAAAGCCACCGACAGAACAGAGAGCAGTTACGAAAGCATCCAAACTCAATACTGTGCCAAATCATAAAATTCAAAAAAATTGTTTCTAGAAATTAACAGAAGCATAATAAGAAAATGCAAATCAAGAGAGAAAATACTTACCAGAACTGAAAAGGAAGTAGCGCCTAGAGAGAGAAGAATGAGCTCTATATTATAGTGAAATAATATTAATGGTGAAAGTGAGATCTCAAAGAGAGCTGACTCATTATAAAAGAAAAGCATAAATTCTCGGCAGAATTACTTTTTTTTTCATGTTCGGTTGACAAAAAATTTATGGAGGTGAGTGTGGAGTGTGACCTACTGACCTTTTGCTTTCAGTTTAGAAAGAGAGAGTGCCGCGTGGAAGATAAAATTGGGCAAAGCAAGTAGTGAGAGAAAGTAATGGCTTTTGTTTTTGGATTAAAAACATACGAATAAGAGACAAAATGCGATTTATGTGATAGATTTTACCCCCGTTTGAGCTAAGTTAAGGCGTGTTTGGTAGAAATTAAAATTGGATTAAAATTAAAAAATTAATTATTATTATTGATTTTTATTAAACGAGTGGGATTCAATAACGACTATATTTTCAATTTTAATTAGATTAAAATCAATACCAAACACACTCTTAATTTTTTTTCATTTTTATTTTTCTACTCATTTTTCAATCTCATATTCTTTAATAAAATAATATTTTATATCACATCAATAACTTTTTCATAATTTTCAACCACATATTCACCACCACATCAACAGTAAAATTGCATTCTTACTCCCAAAATATAAACCAAACAAGTCTTTAGTGTGAACTATGACGCGTCTGATTTCACGTTTTCGAGCCATTTATTCTTTTTCTTTTTTGTATTTTCGAATTTTATTAATATCTTTTGTTATCCTCTGATAATCTACTTCAAATAATGTCATAAATTTAATTTCAAAAATCATGTAATAACTCAAAAAGATCATATCATACTCTCAAGAAAAATAATGTCTTCCAACTTCAATTCTACGTGTGTTGTCTTGAACTGAATAATCAACTCAACACATCATGAGAATTGATATAAGTTGACGATCGATTTTAGATTGAGTCTTACAAAAATGAAAATTTGACATTGGTCGGTAAAAGGGGAAGGTGGAAAAACTTCGGCTTTGTTTGAGACTATCGCGTTAAGGGTTCGAATCCTGAAATATGGATTTGGTCATTGGGTAAGTGTAAGTATACAAGCAGCCTCCACCTTGTACCTTTGGAGGCACAACATGCGATTTACCTCCTTCACCAAGGCCAGAGTAGGGCAGGTGGGGGCCATCTGGGATGCAGTTCATCCTTTTAACCTAAGGGGTAGCTCAATTGGTCAGATCTTGGATTTGCTCCCCAATGGTCACCAGTTCGAGTCCCCTCAGAGCCACTAGGGTGAAAAACGGCTGTAAATTTCAGGGTCCCTTGGGATTATTTAAAGTGCTCGCAAATTGGTCCGAACATCCACGATTATAAAAGAAAAAAGACATTGGTCGAGTTCGAGCCCATCACCATGTACATTAGATTTTCTTTTAACCTTTACTGTTTTATTTCATGTTTTGAAGAATAAAAAAGGCCAAAAGTTACTTTAAAAAAAAATACAGCTAGCGAGGCGCGCGCCTTAATGGCGTTCGATAAATGAGGAAAATAATGTTGCCTGCATTTGCATAAAGCAAATATGGGGCCCTACAGGCTACAAGTAATAATTAATTAATTATTTGAATTACAATGCTCTAGACTCCAAAACAGTCAACTTTAACGTGATTAATTGTTTTAAAATGTAATTAATAAAAAATATTTTGAATATAATAAAAGTTGGAGGAGTGGACCAGTGCCCTGGCCCATTATGAAATTAGTGGGTTTTATGGGCTAAGACAATCAGACGATTGGTTGGGCCCAGTAAATCATTTCCACACGACTTTTTCGAAATCTAACTAGCTTGGAAGTTAAGGTTGTTCTCACCGTAGGATTTACCCTAAACTTGGAAATAGATATAAGATTATACGGATAATAAGAGAGTATTTGATTTGCATGAAAAATATCTCCTAAAAAAGAAAACATTTTTCTTATTTTGAAGAAAATAAAAATCTACTTTCCCTACAGAATTTTTTTTTCTTAAAAACAAGGAAAATTAGATATATTTTCAGAAGTTGGAAAGTATTTTCAATAATAATAAAAAAAAACAATCAAATATTTCAAAGTAAGAATTTGAGTGAAAAACTGGCATTTTCCATAAAAAAATAAATGCAATCAAATAAACCCTCGTGTTTTCTCTGCTAGCTTTTGGGCTCGTGCAATCATAATCTTTTAAGCTTTAGAAGTGAAATCTTATTCTTAACATTCAAGAATTATTGAAATTATTAAAGACATATTCAATTGGTTCAAAGTGGTGGCGATAACGTCTTCTCCAATCTGATCTAGTTGACGAGCAATCCTCCTAATGGCCATGCGAAGCTAAAATAATTTTCTGTGAAAGAATTGGAACTTAAAGTTAGAGAGAGAAGTTCAAAAACTTAAAAAGTTATTGACTAGATATAAAACTTGTTTAAGAGAAATAACAAGAATATTACACCGAGCTTTACGAAGATCAAAATTTGGGCATCAAAAATGACTATGAATTTTACACGAGTACTATAAATTTGTTTCCTTGCATGATGCTTTGTTAACAATCAACGAGACTTTCAATTCTATCTTACTAAACATGTCGCTAATGTATGAGTTCAATAATGTTTGGAATGTAACACTTTTATGGTTGTTTCTTCAAAGTGAATGAAACCGCCACAACTTTTAAGTTTGCAGGAATGCACGTGAATGAGAGTAAAAGGGGACGTTGTAGGGCTGAGTCTTGCCTTAGAAGGTTATAGGAAAAAGTTGGGAAATCGTGAACTAAAGAGTGTTGGAAGTTTCAAAGTCTTGGCCACCCCAATGTAGGGTGCACAAGGATAACTTCATTTGTCACTATTCTATTATTTTACTTAGACTACCTCACCGATAATTCATTATTATAATAATAAATAGTTTTATTTTTAATCAATACCATTATGTTGTGCAAACACCTAGCAAATACACCCAATTAGAGGTATTCTTATAGTTAGCCTATGTTTGTTTGATCCTCGTCCTTTAGAAATTCATTATTTTTCAAACTCATTTTCAATCACATATTCTTCTTCTAATAATATAATTCTGCATATAAAATCTAAACATTTTTCGACTTTTTAACTATAGATTCTTCAAAAAAATACTATTACGAGATTTATTTTCTTAAAATTGGGACTCAAACATAACCTTAGCGTGGGTTTAGGAGGATTTTTCAAAACCCAAAATCCTCAAAATCCCTGAATTCAGCTTCCGTTTGCCCCTTCTCATTTTCATTTTTTCTTCTATTATATTTTCAATCACACAATATTTTATAAAATAATATTACACATAAATTAAAGACTTTGCTTTCTTTTCCAACTACATATCCTCCAAAAAAACAAAAATCATTATTCCAAACATTAAAAATCGAAAGAAAGAGGGCCAAACGTGGGCTAAATCGATTGTTTTACATACTTTTATATGAATCGCGTATTTTTTTCATTAAAATATTAATAATTTCACATATAGCGTAATTCTATGAGATTCATACATAGCGTTTAACTTTTCTTTCATACATATTTTTATTTTAGTGTACTATAAATTAAATTATCACAGAACAATAGTTTTAACATGTATATTATATTATTGTTTAATTATATAAATGTGCAAATATTATTTTATTTTTTAATACCTAACAAATTACATATAATTGTACCTTCATATATAAAAATCTTACAATTCAAAATCATCTATCACAACATAATATCAACCCACTCAAAATGCAAATGCAACAACCAGAGGCTCACTGCAGTTTACTTAGACACACATCTACACAATAAAATGCTATAACATCAGTATCTCGAGGCCACGGCCAGATAGGCTAATTTGATAAAGACTTGAAATGTATAACATGCAAGTGGGAAGGATACAAGGCATGAAAATGCCATGGAATGAGCACTAGTGAACAAATTCGGTAGTATATACTGATCCATACGGAAATGAGACAACAAACAACTTCAGTTAGTCCATACATGGACAAGGCCGAGCCGATTTCCAGTGTATATCTCGTTGCGGTCTTCATCGTAGAAGAGAGCAGTGATGTCTTCCAAAGCTTCTGTATCAGTGCTCCTCATTCTAGAAGCTTGGATATGCTTCCTTGAGCTGCAAATTTTGCCCCCACAACTCTCACTGCAACTGCAATCTTCCTTGAGAGAATCATTGCTTGCTTTTATTTTAGCAAGGCACTTCCCTGTCAAGATATTGCTGATATTGATCGAACCAGCTGCAGCAATTGTGAAGAAGTTTAGCATGCAAAACAATATCAAAAAGGTTAGATGAAGATAAAAAGTAAAGCAACATCCAATTTGTCAAAGATAGTCTATATTTCAGCTGAAATATTCAAAAGTAATGTGCTTTGCTAGAATAATAAACTCATTTGGTAATACAAATATTTCTATCCAAAGTATTAACTTTCCTTGAGAACGTACCGTTTCCTTCTGATAGTGGATCATCAGAATCAGCTTTGCAATACGAAATGATAAGGTCCTGATCACTTGTTATGTATATGTTGTTCGTATTGCAATCTGGATGCCATAAAAGGTGATCCTCGAATGAAGTCACAAGCTCCCCACGGAAGTTCCAAACAGCAACTGTTCGGTTTCTGAATGTCAGGAATAACTGGTTCTCGTACAAAAATATAAATGCAGATGGGGTCATGAACTCGGTTCTGCTCACTTCTATTAATTCTGAATTCCGAACCTACATAGAAAATATGTCAGAATCCACAGGATTTTATCAAAGCAACACAAGATGGCAAACACCTTACATCAAGAATCTGTAGGTTCTCATTTTCTTGCTTGACGAGAAGCTTCTCATTGAATTGTTCAATGAAATCCACCTTTTTGTTTCTATGGAGGAGATGGCTGAAGGATTTAAGAATAGTCCCATCCTCAATGGACAGAATCTTTAGAGGAACGTGGCCACTAGCTTTGTTAAATATCAGTAACATGATTCCTGGACTGTTTCCATAAGGACATGTATGAAGTACGGGTTAAATAAATATAATTATGTAAGCCGGCAAAGATTTTGTTGACAGTTCAATATCTCAAGACAACAAGCAATATTCATTACATTCTGGACTACTAAGGTGACAGCATGAAAGAGCTCAACCACGCTTTTAGGCACCTGCTTCATATGCTCTCACAGAAATAAATACTTTTAAGATGTATCCCCCTATGTAGACACAGGCACGCTTTTTTCAATCAGAAGTACACTGAAAATAAACATTAGTATCACCCAGTTCTGACAGGCCTATTTATAATCCCATATAGAATAAGAACAGACTACAATGTTCTCCAAAAACATTTAAACATGCAGCATAATGTCTTCCTACCTAATACATAATTTGAAGCCTTATATATATTTTTCATCTTGCCACGAACGGGAAATACAGCATTTTGTAGAAAAGATCCGCCTTGCATTGAAAAAGCACTTTAGATAAGTTGCCCATGCTGGGATGATAAACAGTAACTACATGACTTGGCAGAGCAGGAGTGACATGATAAGAATCTTGTCAAATTATTTAAGATAAAGGTTAATCATCCTTGGACTATTATCCGAATTTGTTCAAAGTCTTCTCCCAGATACATACATTGAAGTTGACACGTGTGGATTAACATAAATGTGTAGTATTACCTGATTTTAATCTCGTGTACATTTTTATCCGAGATGGAGTATAGCATGGTATAGTTTTTCAAGTCAAACACCTTGTATATGCTGGAAACAACCAAAAGATAAATAGCTTAGCAAACGGCAGCTGTTTTTGAAATATAAGAAAATATAGTACTATATAATTATAGAACACCTGTCTTGTGCAGAATAAGTAAGAACCTTCCCATTTACGTCATCAAATTCCACAAAACCCGGCCACTTCAATGACTCTGTTTCAAAGAGAGGAAAACCGGCATCCTGTTTACCCCTTCGTATGTATCTGAAATAGTTACCAGATGTCATACGAGTAAGAGAAACAGTAGAACTAATAGAAACCATGCAAAATGGAAGATGGAATTTCATACTCGATCCCTGTGGTTCTGCATTTCAAGGAACTGAAATGATCTGAAGCATAAACTGAAACGGTGATGAGGGAATCATTATTTTTATTGTAAAATAAGCTCCGAATGACTTCATCAGGAGTTACATTCAGAAAGCATATCCTCTTGTTAGTCACTGCAACAATCAAGTAATAAACATTAGCACCTTTCATATGACAAGTGATGGGAAAAATATTTGCAAAAGTTCACAATATTTCATCTATGATTTTACCTCGGCAGAATGCTGCACAAACACCAGATTGAGCAAGAGCAAAGACTATATCATGGGCAGCAACTATCTCAATAATTTTTGACCTCTTCTTGAGAAATGGCAACATCATGGAAAAGTGACCTTTGGGATCATGAGTATCATATTCCTCCTGAACCAAGCATCATCATAAGAAAATTTATCTAAGAAGAAATTCTGTGCCCAGAATGCAACATAAAGTGACAAGAAAAGAAAAAGTGTGCCCATACAGCGGGAGAGGTGAGTTGAAAAGTGAAGTAATGAGCAGAGCTATTTCTAGTTGCTGCATGTCATACCATCTTAACAATGCAAGTAACATCATGTAATCTAAGACATATCATATGTAGCTATTGCCACCTTACAATGTGACACTATAATATTCAGCTGACTCAGTCCAATTAGGATGATTCAAATTGGACAAAGAAAACACTCTTCGGAATTGTTAGAAAATGTACAACAGAATGACCTTGCTGAATTAAGAGTGACACTCGACCATTCCAAGACCTGACATAATAGATGTGATTTATCCTTCTCAATTATACATATGTTCCCCACCCAATTTAATTAAAGTATACCAAAGTTGATATATATATATATATGTGTGTGTGTGTGTGTGTGTGTGTCACTGTCAGGTCAACAAGACATAAACCAATCCACAAACTCCGACTACAATTCTAGTTTCTTTTTTGTTTCAAGAAATTCTGAGTTTGTCTTGGCACATCCCAAAGAAATAAACCAAAATAATCAGTGATGAGGTAGAGCAGAAGTTAGAAATATCGTAGGTGGGATGAGGGATTTGACATAGGTTCATTTCTAATGGTGGATCAGGCTACAACTTGTATAGATACAGCTTCTGCACTAATACGTAGACTTCAATGATTTGACAGTTATAGTGCAAAAGGCCTATAAGATATTGCGTTCCTGTTCATTCACTAGAACAAAACAAACTAATCAAATAATGTCATGATCATAGAGATTATGATCATTCTTCTACAGCTATTATCTTGTTAGTTCTTATTTGAGAAATTGCAATGCAGCACAAGTGCAATGACGCAGCAGCAAGCTTTATACAACAATGTCCGCATAAAAAGCTAGACGCTTTAATATGAGCATAAAATAAGATGAGCTTTATTATACATGTCTATACATATTTTGTCAACATATAACTTCGTTAAAACTAGCTGGTCCAAGTCTAGCGGACTCTATTTTTCAAAGTCCAGATTCGTGTTTTTAAACATTAGTACGAAGACTCAACTGGCCACTTGTAATCTACTTGACCAATTAAACAATGATGGCAGAATTTTACGAGTCTAAAAAAGATGTTCTTACAACTTCAACAAAAATGCATAAATAAATAGAAAGATTGTGAAGAATATAAATATAAATGCTAAGAAAACTTGGCACATATTTTCAACCCAATAATTTAGAAAATCAATTATTTTCAAAGTACCCATCTTTTGTCAATTAGATGGACAATCAAAACACTAGAAGGCAAATAATCCGAAAGATCGCATCCTTGTGATATTTCAAAAATTTAATAAGAAATCTTCAATGTGTTCTCTCAGGAACACCAATAAAAAGTATATGTGCAGTTTCCGTTCATCCATTTCTGATATTGCGATATACATCTATATCAAAGAATACATGTCAAATAAAACCAATAAACAGCGACGTTCAAAATCCCCATCAAGATTAGAAACAAAAGAAACCCTTACTCGAGGACCAGAAATCCCAATTGCTAGTTACAACGTTTATCATCACATACCCAACTAAGAAAACTTCAATTCATAGGATTTTTTCCTAAAGCCAATTCCATAGCTCAAATCAATTAAAAAAGTAATTATAATAGATAGAACAAAACTAATAATCAATTAACACTTTCTGGAAACGAACCTGCAAGCAGATGTTGCGGAACCGCTCTTGAGCATCACTCATACAGAAAGCACGGTGGCGCTTCGAGGAAATCTCACGTCTTTGCAGCTTTTTCACGCAGTTAACGAGTCCATCTGAGCCCCGACGCCGCTTCGTTGCCAACACTCGCCTCCCAGAGCACGGCCGCGGACTCGCTGTTATTCTCCTCCCATCCATCTTCGTTCACACAACACTTATATACAATCTTCGCAAAAAGATTATAACCCTAAATTTTATGCACAGACAATTCATACACAAACGTATATGTATTTCAGCTCGAAACGTATATAGGTTTTTTCAGTGAACAAACCCTAATCTCAGAACCAAGAAAAAATGTTAAAAGAGGGATTGTCCACCCAATTTTTCAAACGGAATTCATGAGATAAATTTCACTTGCTCCCTCTTTGCAAAATGGGGTACTGAATACTCTTTGCACATATACGCGCACATACGAATGTATATATGTCTCTGTATATAACAGCGTATGTAGATTGAACCTTCTAATGTGCGCTCAGGCAGGGTATAGGGATAAACATATGCCCCCCCATCTATTTTTAAAATAAATTGTAAAAAGTATTTATTTTTTAAAATGTAGGTTAAAAAAAACATTGATTTTAGGTATTATTTTATTGGGAGATATAGAGTTAAAAATAATTTTAGAAATTCGAATTTTAACTAATGAAACTCAAATAGAAACTATATATCATATAAAGAAAAATGTGCTGAATTTAAAAGAAATTAATGTTCGATTGTATAGTTCAAAATCCAAACGAACAATTTTTTTTTAAAAAGTTCAAATGTTGAGTATTTCAAGCAATCAATTAGCAAACAAGATATCTTGATAATCATAAACTTTGAATCGTCCATGACATTGTTATATAAATTTTTGTCCTTGTTAGCATGGCCATAAAAAAAGTTTTAAAAGTTCATTGTGATTCGCATTGTTTTTAGCAAGGTCTTTTACTCTTTCTCTTATGAAATTGACTTTACAAAGAATGTCAAGCGTAATATCGAATGAATATAGTATTTGATGAGAATGAATGTGTGAATTCTAAAAGTTTAAGGGCGTAAAAAATAAAATTAACATTGAAACTCCGAACTCATTCATCAATAGAATGAATCAAAGATGAATACAAGTAAAAATTACAAACTCTCCTCAAGAGACAAAATTGCTTCACCTACAAGAATTCGCAAGCTACATATGAAAAATACGTGTTTGACAATTACACCTTTAAGTGATATCAACGTGACTTTGTCTGACATAATGTACTAGTTGACGTTATTGTATTCAAGTTTGAATCTAACATGACAATAGGTTTTTAGGTTAATGCTTTCATCCTAACGATCTTTTGTGTAACTGTGAAAAAATGAGGGACTGGCTATTAATTATAAAAAAAAAAATAGTTTAGCGATCATTTTGAAATTTCCATAAAATTCAATGACAGCGAAACCAAACATGCTCTTAAATAAAGTCCTCTCTTTGTTTTAGCAGCTTCCTACTGCAATAGTTTTGTGAAGTGGTATGAATTATTGGTGACATGTGATCAAAGTGAAAGAAAAGGTAAAATTAAAACAAAAATTTAGGACGGAGAAGAACCATATGACGACCCATAAACCATCAAGCTCATAATACCCTTTGGCCCATTTAGTGTGATATTTAAAAACCTGGGCCATTCATTTTTCAGCTTTTCTAGTAACACATGACCCAAATATTAAAGGGGAAATTAGGCTAAATACGGCCCAAAATCAAGAGAATTGATTAATACCCTAAATTACTAATTAACCGTAATTTCTACGTGAAAACTATGGATTATGTTCTAAATTAAAACAACAAAACCATCAGTGCCGGAGCCGCCTCCTTTGAAGCCCAAAAATTCCGGCCAACCACCACCCAAACCACCGGATCACCATACCATTGGAAAGCTCTCATCACCCTCTACAATTCTCACCCAACATCTTGCTTCAAATTTACTAGAATCAGCCGGAAATTTGAGCCAAAATCGGTTGAACACGCACCAAAATCTGGTCGAAAACTTGACT
>CAIGRO010031512.1:0-16103 GCA_903798355.1 Fraxinus baroniana | reverse complement strand
GGATTCGATCGACTAGATTTTGAATTCGTTTTTATAACGGCTAGACGAACGCGTTTTTAATCTAATGTTATGGTTTAAGGTTTAGCGACACGTTTTTCGAGAAATAATATTATTTTAATTAAAAGGACTCGGTCGCTACAGAAGACACTCCACACAATATTTTTTTCAGCATGCATGGAATTACCATAATCCTAAATTATATCATTTATCAACTTGAACGACATAAATTATATTATACAAGGTTAAGGATATAGTGAATATTCGGTTTTGGGATTGATCATCTAAGTTCTCTATTTAAACCTATAAACACGAATCAACCTACTCATGTATAGCACCACAATCAACTCACGTGCATAAATACTTTACGTTCTGCATGAATAAGCAAAAAAAAAAAAAAAATTAACTAAAACACATAACATATTCATGATCCATAAACTAACACATGTCCTCAATTAAATAATTTATAATACACCCCAAACTTAAACTGAACAATGTCCCCAATGTAAAATTAAAGAAAAGTGAGGAGGACTTTCATGAATCATCTTCATTGCCTATGACGTTTTGGTGCTTATGACACTGGAATTGATGGATGTTTGTCATACTTCTCCCCCAAACTTGATATTTATCTCGTTTTCTCTTTGTAAATGTAGGTTTGAGTCTTTCGCAATGTCATGTTCCTGAAAAATTAAATTTAGATATTAAATGTAAGGAACAGTAGTTACTTAGCTCAAACATCTAATAACCAACTTGATTACTCAAAAACATAAGAAGAAGATGAGATATGGACGATGATTCGTAAATAAACTATAAAATAACTAAACTGTCATATAACTTGAAAACAAAATAAATAA
Organism: Fraxinus baroniana; assembly: GCA_903798355.1. Classification (NCBI taxonomy): domain Eukaryota; kingdom Viridiplantae; phylum Streptophyta; class Magnoliopsida; order Lamiales; family Oleaceae; genus Fraxinus; species Fraxinus baroniana. The sequence continues at coordinate 15,252 of CAIGRO010031512.1, read as the reverse complement.
GAGGGAAGAAAGCTTGGGTTGCCTCCCAAGAAGCATTTTTTTAACATCATTAGCTTGACATAACCGAGGTGTCTATGTTGGATTGTCAGATGGTACTTCTCTAGGTGTCTACGTTGGATCTTCAGGTAGTACTTTTCTCTTCTTTCTAAACTTTATCCTTGGCTTGTATTCTTCTTCATTGCAGCATGTCCAATGGAGTTGAATTATTTTCACTCCGGTGTAGCCTTCAAAACTTCCTTGGGTTTGACAATGTTTGGTGGTTTCAAAGGCTTATTCGTGTAGATCTCCTTTTTATCAGGTGGAGAAGTTTCGTGCTCCAAGACATAATACACCATTTCATTGGTCCCTATTCCATTTGTAAATGTTTAGACCTTCAATAGTGGAGAGCCATATGTTGTTCTAGAGGGTCATAAAACACTTCCTTCTTGTCCTTCTCATCCCTCTCTGCATTTATGGATTCCATCATATAGCATGCGTTGACTTTTTCTGGGGCTTTCTTTTTTTGATGGATGTTGAAGTTCACTTGCTCTTCATTAACCAACAGTGTCAACATACCTTCTTGTACATCAATCAACGCTCTTCCAGTAACCAAGAAAGGTCTACCAAGAATTAGTGGTACTTTCTCATCTTATTCCATGTCAATACCACAAAGTCCACTAAAAAAATGAACTTATTGACCTTTACCAATGCATTTTCAATAATGCCCTTGGGGGTATGTAATTGATTTGTCTTCCAGTTACAAGGTAAGGGTTCTAGGTTCACTTCTCCAAGACCTAACTTTTTGAACACTGATAGGGGCATCAATTTAATGTTAGCTTCAAGGTCACCCAATGCTCTATCAAATGTGATACCACCAATATTGCAAGGAATGTTGAAGCTGCTTGAATCTTTTAATTTCTGAGAAGGCTTCTTCTGAAGAATGGCGCTACATCCTTCTGTTAGCTTAACTGTCTCAAAATCCTCCTACTTTTTCTTCTTTGACATCACTTCCTTTAAGAACTTGTCATAGTTGTGCATTTGGGCCAAATCATCTGCAAAAGGAATGTTGATGTGGATTTTCTTGAAGACTTCCAAGAACCTTGCGAACTGTTCATCAATTTTCTTCTTCACGAATCTCTATGGGAATAGTAGCTGGGGCTTCAAGATAGGTGGGTTATCTAGAAATGAGATTGAGTAAGGTTTTTTTGCAAACTGCTCATCAAATTTCTTCTTCATAAATCTCTGTGGGAATGGTAGCTGGGGCTTCAAGATAGGTGGGTTATCTGGAAACGAGATTGAGTAAGGTTTATTAATCTCTTTTGTTGCTTCTGATTCAGTCTTCTACTCTTCAACCAACTTCTCCCCTATGGGAATGGGATTCGACGTAAGCACCAAAGCTTCTCTAGGCTTGCTTTCTTCAACTATACTTCCATTCCTCAATGTGACGGCATTGCAGTACTCTCTTAGGTTAACCTCAGTGTCACTGGGAAATGTTCCTTTCTGTTGGGACTGTAATGCAGTTGCTATCTGACCAATTTGTACCTCCAAATTCTTCACTGTGACCCCTTGTTGGTAATATGAGTCTCGATTTTGTCAAGTCTTGCCTCATCCTTATTGAACCTCAATCTAGTCTCTAAAATGAAGGTTCCCAAAATATCCTCCAGTAATGTCTTTTCTTTAAAAGAAGCCTCATTATTAAACCCAGATGGTGGTTGTAGTACGTTCGTATTGTTACCATAAGAGAGATTCTCATGGTATCGCAATCCTAGATGGTACTAGTTTGCTAAGTAGTTTTCTCTCTGATTGAAGTTTCTGTCATTCACATACTAGACTTACTCCTTCTCTGACTTGGACTCATGGTATGAAGTGGAAGCAACCATGATGGAATTTTCCTTCTTCTGAGTTCCATGTGATGTTANATGGAATTTTCCTTCTTCTGAGTTCCATGTGATGTTAATGCAGCTATTTGAGTAGTGAGAGTGACATCTGAGCTACAAAAGCTGTGATAGGATCCACCTCATAAAGGCCAGCAACTTTCTTAGCACTGGAACGCTCAATTGGCCATTGATGGCTATTAGTAACTATATCATCCAGTAATGAATAAGCCACATCCAGGGCCTTGGACATTAGAGTTCCTCCTACCGCAGAATCCACTATTGTCCTTGTTTGACCATTCAGCCTATTGTAGAAGAGTTCGATTTGCACCCAACTCTGATAACCATGTTGAGGACATCTTCTAAGTAGATCTTTAATTCTCTCCATGTCTCATAAAATGGCTCAAGAATTCATATTATGACCGTAATAATTAGTATATGTAACTCTACACATTATAGTAATTTATTGAATTTTATTATATAGTCTAAATTTAAAACGTACCTCTCGATTCATAAGAGACTCACATAATCATCAAATTATTGATAAGGTAATTTAATGCATTAAACTCATAATAAAACCAACACAAAAATAAATAAATCAAATATATATTGAATAAGAAATAAAGGATCACAAGTTAACTACATTGTTTTCCCTAATATAAAAATTAGTATTCATACTGTAAAAATAAAAACGCGCAAAAGTGAAAAGATATCACCAAAAATTGACGGAACGTGCAAATTTATTGTATTTGCAATTTCCTTTCCTTTCTTTTCTTTTTCTCTTTCACTTTTCTTCTTCTCAACGCAGCCTTTTCTTTCTCCCACAGCTTTGACTTTTTCTTCGTATAGGTATGTGTATATATATATTTTCTCCCAAGGCAACCAGAAATTGTATGTGTGTATGTGTAAACTGTTTTCAGCAGTCACCATTCTCTCTCTTTGTTTTTTGCTCTCTTTTTCTCGTCTCTATTTTTCCTCTACCGTGTGTATCTCCTTTTCTATCTAGCAGTAATCTGTATATATATATATATATATATTTATTTTTTATTTTTTATTTTTTTATTTTTTGGGCCTCCAATTAAAATTTTCAATACAATTATATTGAGGCCCACTTAACTCCAATCTATTTAATATATTATTTCTCTTCAAGGAATTCATCTTTCGATTCTGCCATTTTTCGTCGCTTTTGTATTCTTTTCTCCAATTTTTCATTAAACATAAAATTTTACATACAAAACACAAATAACATAAATTAGGTGGAATTTAATCCAAAAGACAATAAAATATCATAATTTGGGGCCATAAATAAGTGTACACTTATCACACCCCCAAATTTGAATCTTTATTTGTCTTCAAATAAAATTAAAACCTAACAAACACACAAACAAGCAATATTAATTACCTAATTGATGGCCAGTCAATCAAGTAAAGCAATTAAATTTAACTAGCTAACCTGCCTTTTTATTTTAGGATTGAAATCATAATATGAAATCTATGCACAGCTTCAAAATTGCAATAAATAAATTAAAATCCACTTTTCCAATGTAAAATCAACGTGTGTGTGTGTGTGTGTGTGTGTGTTTGTATGTGTGTGTAAAGAATTAAGTATATCTTTATGAATTCATAAGTTGTTTTAATTCTCAACCCTCGGTGGTCAAATATGTTATTTCATTACTCGTAAGATTCACACACACCCAAACTTATTCTTTTCACTCTTTTTCAGTGTGTGAAATAAGGTTAGATTTTTTTTTACTATCCTCACCTCTCTACTTTGGCAAACTTTTACCTATTGCAGTTCAACATTTCAATAAACAAGAATTTTTCATTAAATTTGATTGCTTCAATATCTAGGACTTAACTAGGCTTGCAATTTCTTATCAAAAGTCATTTTTTCTTAATCAGGTGTTTGGGATATAATCAAGGCATTTGGTGTGTCTTCTGTTTCATGTACCTGCTTTTTTGGTTTTTTTTTTTCAATATTTTTTTTATAATAATTTTTTTTCTTAATTTGAAGCATTCTCTCTCTTAAATTTTCTAAATAACCTATGTAACAAGCTTTCAGCCGATGACACCCAAGTTAGATGGTCATATGACACCAGGTTTTAGAGACCCCTACAAGCTTAATTGCTCGAGTCATAAGGGCTACGAAGAGAATTTTTCTAATAAAATATTTTTTTTATACTTTGATTAATGCAATGTCCCTCAATTAACACCAATTTAAGTAAATCGACATGTAACTTAAGATTTTCACCCAACTGCAGCATATTGACCTTAGACAATCCACACAAGATTCTAAATTTCACACATAGAATCCCTATTTATCTCAACATCTTCCTACAGCAATGAAATCCCCTCAAACTATTCTAAATTTGGTCTAAGAATGTAAAATTTAGTGGTTTTGGGTTTAGCATCTATGATCCATTACTTCAACCTATACAATTATGAAATCAACTCATTCCTACACAATATTTAACTTAATTCATGTTTAATCTAAGCATACAACTTATTCACTATTCACAAATCAATTCATGATTCAATAAATTCGTCTTTGCTAGCCAGGCTAACTAACTCACACAAGTACACAAAAACAATAGAAACACACAAAAGCACATAAAAAAAAAATGAAAACTCATATTTTCCACCCCCAAACTTAAACTAGACATTGTCCTTAATGTCTTTAATCCTAAATTTGTATACAAAGAGGTAGGGAAGAAAATGAAGAAAAGACTCCCCTTATATGACTTGTAATTCAATGGCTAACTTTTCCATTGCTCATGTTAGCTCTTTGGTCAATATTGGTTTAAATGTTCTGCAACGTCATGTTCCTAAAAAATCAAATAAAACATTAAGATCTAATAGTTGGAACAAGTGTTACTTAGCTCTAACATCTAACAAACCAACTAACATATCGAAGATAGAAGAGGAAACGTGGTATGGATGATGAGTTATAAATAAATTAAACTATCCTAAAACTAAAAAAAAAAAAAAAAAAAGGACAAAAGCTTGGGTTGACTCTCAAAAAGCACTTCTTTAATGTCATTAGCTTGACTTTGTGTCATGTTTGATCAGCTGGCTAGAACCAAGTTATGCCATCATTTCACTTTGTGCAATTTTCATTTATGCACCCTTTTTTTGCTCTCCATATTTTGATATTTCCATTTTCATCTATGCCAAGAAGTCCATCAAAGCTTGATTTTCTATTCTAACAGTTTCGTTGATCAGGTGGCTCTTCTTTGTCAATTCTACAAAATTTTGTTGTTGTTGGAAGGTTTCTCAAGTTGAATATAAATATTAAATATCTCTTGTTTATCTTCCATCCTCAATATTATCTCACCCTTCTCCATGTCAATTAAAGTTCGACCCGTTGATAAAAATGGTCGATCCAATATAATTGGAATGTCTCGATCTTTTGGTATGTCCAGCACAATGAAGTCTACCGAAAATATTAAATTTCCTACTTTTATGAGCACATCCTCAACTTTGCCACGGGCTTTGAAATTGTTGTATCAGCTACTTGTAGTTTTATTGATGTTGATTTAATTTCACCCAATCCCAATTTCCTATAAATAGAATATGACATTAGATTTATACTAACACTCGTGTCACACAATGCATTAATAGCGCTCTTGTACTACTTTCCTTAAGGGGCAATTTGTTTCGCGCTCTTACACTACTTTCCTTCGTTAATGCCACAATTTCAAACTCTGGAAGCTTTTTTTTTCTTTGTCAACATCTCTTTCAAAAATTTTGTGTAGCTTGAAATTTGTAAAATCGCATCAATCAACAGAATATTGATCTTGAGCTTGTTGAGAACATCAAGAAAATTTTCAAATTTTGTATTTTGTTTGTTCTTCTTAAGCTTTTGAGGAAAAGAAATGGGAAGCATGTAAGCCTTAACTGGACTTGGTGCCTTGGCAGTTGATGTTTCTGTACTTTCTTTATTCTCAATTGAGGCGGGTGCATATTTTTCCTCTATTATAGTTTCAACATCTTCCTGGTCATCTTTTCTTTATGGTCATTTCACAGTAATCTCGGTAATTGTACCCCACTCCATGTAGTTATAGCATTAATATTTTCCTCCATTGACTTCTTTCAAAATCTCTGGGGGAATGAAAATGAATGTACATATGCTTTAACTTTTATAGGAGCCGTGGGTGGATCGTTTTTCACTACCTTTATTGACATCACTTGCTCTTTAGGATTTGTCATTGTATTGCTTGGCAATGATCCCTGTGGACATTCTGAAAGTTGTTGAGCTATGTGACCAATTCGTGTCTCCAACTTCTTGATGGATGCTTGCTGTATGGATGCTTGCTGATTTTGAAAATTAGTATCAATCTGATGGAATACTTTGTCTGTTTCCTGCACATATTAATGAAACATCTTCCCCAAACTTAGTTTGTTCTCCTGATAGACATTAATTGAACCATTCTCGGACTGATTATCTGACCATCTGAAGTTTTGGTGTTGTTTCCATCCTTGGTTATAAGTTTATGAATATTAAAATTGTTGGAGTCATTCTGAATGAAGTTGACCTGTTCCTCGAGAAAGCCCGTAGACATATAGTTTTCATTTGAATTATTAGCTCCACAGTTTTCACATGATGGGCCACTCATCACTGCATGTGCTCCTCTCACTTATGATTTCACTAATAGCTCTACCTGCTTGGTCAAAGTCATTATCTGTCGTTCGTAGATGACACCATAAGTACTCTCGGTGTTATCACTCTTTTTGATGAAAACATTGAGTGTGTAGTGGCAATTAGCTCAAATAGATCCAATGTTTGTTGTACTGATTTTCCTATGATCGATCTACCAGTAGAGGAATCTACCTGAGATTTTAATAGTGGTGAAAGTCTGGTGTAGAAGTAATGGACTTGATTACCAATTGGCATCCCATGATTTGGACATTTTCGCATCAGCTCTTTAAATATGTTCCATGCCTCGTGATAGCTTTCTCCATCCTGCTGTTGGAGAGTTTGAATTTAATCTAATTTTGGCTACTATTGCTGGTGGGAAGAATTTATTGCAGAATATTCTGGTCAGTTCTTCCCACGTAGGCTTCCATGAGAGTTTCGACATCTAAACACTCCAATACAACATCTTTAATTGTATATGGGAATAACTACAATTTAATAGAATCTTCATTGACCCCCGAACGATGGAAATTTTGATAGTTTTGGAGAACTCTGGAGATGTGTGTATTTGTATTTTCATGACGTAATCTGTAGAATTGAAGAGTATTTCTCATCAAATTGATCCATTCTGCCCTTATCTGAAAATTATTCATCCCGAAATCTGGATACACAATATTGGAGCGTGCAAGCGTGGCTATTGGCGTTGAAAACATTGAAAATGGCAAGCCTCCTTCATTTATTTCCCTTCGCTCCTGCTGTTGATCCAATAGCACCGCTACTCTTGCGACCACTTGTCCAATTGGCTGAATAGAAATATGAATATTTTGACCATCAGCCAATTAATGTTGTTTTTGTTAATGTTCCTTGCATCTTTGTCTGAAAGTTCGTTCTATTTTCAAGTCAAATAGTTCAAGATCGTCGTCTTGGGTACGGAGTATACAACAAACACTTCTTCTTTTTTTAATAAATGAAAGTAAAATCAAACAGTAAAAAAATAAAATAAACTAAGACTAAAAGTAAATAGTCCTCGACAATGGCGCCAAAAACTTGTTGCGTTTTTTATATCGCAAGTGTACGATATCGTAACAAGTAATATAGTGAACATTTGAGTCTGGATTATTGTTCCCACGAAAACTATAGTTTAGGTCTTAATCTATTTTTTCTAATTCCTATTTGACAAAAACAAGTAAATATTTATGATGATTGTGATTATTTTGACTAACTACTTTTAACAAATTGAAAATATAAAATGATTTCAAAACAACGGATAATTGGAGAAACAAATATATGATGAATATTGGGGCAAAACAATTTCATATATTGATCACCTTTATTCTTAATTCAAGATTCATAACCTAATGTAGTGTTCGATCGAATTGTTTGTCCTCAAACAAAATTGAAATAGCGCAATGCATTAATAGCACAATAATTTTCAATTGAAATAGGCAAAGTAAAACTCTCTGGATCTTTCAACTTGGGGGGCAATTTGTTTCTCGCTCTTGCACTACTTTCCTTTGTTAATGCCGCAATTTCAAACTCCGGAAACTTTTTTTTTCTTCGTCAACATGTCTTTCAAAAATTTTGTGTAGCTTGAAATTTTTAATATCGCATCAATCAACAGAATATTGATTTGAAGCTTCTTGAGAACATCAAGAAAGTTTTCAAATTTTGTATCTTGTTTGTTCTTCTTGAGCCTTTGAGGCAAAGGAATGGGAAGTACGTAAGCTTTAACTGGACTTGGTGCCTTGGCAGTGGATGTTTCTATACTTTCTTTATTCTCAATTGAGGTGGGTGCAGAGTTTTCCTCCATTATAATTTCATCAACATCTTCCTGGTCATCTTTTCTTTATGGTCGTTTCACAGTAATCTCTGATAATTGTACCCCACTCCATGTAGTTATAGGATGAATATTTTCCTCCATTGACTTCTTTCGAAGTCTTTGGGGGAATGGAAGTAGATGTACATATGCTTTAACTTTTAGATCCTTTTTCAAACCTGCCCTCATCTCGATTTAAAAGATAGATAAATAGGCACATCTCATTCCACTTATCGGAGCACATCAAAGTTCATAAGGGGGATTTTCTGCCAATTTGAAAAGGTGAAGGGTATTTGGTAATAGATACATACGTTGGAGGTACTGTGTCAATAAGCCTAAAATTATTCGTAACCATTGTATAAGGGTTGAAAAATTGTACTAGATGTTGTAATGTTGACTATTTCACCATTTGAGAGTGCAATTCGTCTTTATCATGAAAATGATTTAATGGTGATACTAGTACATTTAGAATACAAATAAACCACGTACTGAATTTAATTCTATAGAATGATTGTACAAAGTATGAAATCCCATTTGATCACAAGATATTTCATATAAATTCCTTGACATGATTGTGAATATCTTTTCATGAATTTAATGGTTTTTTGATTTATCAATAAGTGAAGTTAATTTGATTGATCAAATATCATGGTGGAAGGGAGCTTGAGAATGAATGAAGCAAAGAACAAAAATTTGTATCGAGTGACTATTTAAGTATTTTTGTTGAATGATATAATTTGAGCTCAATGTGTAGTAACGACTAAACTTCGACATGTTGCGAAAGAACATATAATGTAAGTTAGTTAGAATAATGATAGGGGTTCGAATGTAATGAAATATATACTCGGTAGGTCAGAGTGCTGCAATCTTTTACATTTAGCTTATGTGATTTTTTATATTTCTAGAATGTAGTCTTTCTTTAGTGGAAAGATAAATATTAATAGTCGAATTAGGTGGTCTATGATCGATTACACAAAATCTAATTATTGGAGCATGGAAAATATATGTCGGAACAAGTCTATAAAATTTTAAACTCAAATTACAATTATTATGAAAGTTTTGAACTTATTTATAATTAAATGTCCAACTACAATGCAATTAAACAAGATACGACCTATTTGGACTTAGATTGAACAGCAATTCCCCTTGTATAGGGGAATATTGAAACTGTTGCATCGGTTTGGTCTTTTTTTTTTTTTTTGAATAGAAACTTACCAAGTGTTATTGTAGAAATTTTGGCAACACTTTTTCTGTACGCATAGCCGCTCTCTAATTTGAAACGCTTTTGTCTATATATAGACTAGGGCGCCATTTTTTTTTAAGAGAAAAACTCATGTGCGTTTATTAATTCCAGAATGAGAGAAAAAATGTTTTCTTATTCTTGATATGTTCGGTGCAAAATTGTAACTATTTACTTAGAGACTCGTTGATAGGATATTAAATTTTTTAGTTGATATGTTCTCACAATTTAATGTAGACTACTTGCATAAGTTGAAATGCTATTAATTGAGCTCATGAATGAGTTGCAAAATATGGAGAGTATTTTTAAAGCTAAGAGTGGTGATGCTCATGCAATTATATATTGATAGGTCCTCTAGTTCCAAGTCGAAAGACAGATTTGAAAAGAAGTGGAAGAAAGCTAGGAGGAAGTAAGTGAGCCAAAAAGAACTAAAGCAGATGAAAAGTCCATTTAAATAAGATATTGTCCTCAATGTCTTAAAATACAATCTAGTAACATAAGCGGGAGGAGAAAGGAAGTAGATGCTCCTTAAATTTGTGTCTGATATTGGAGGCAAGATTGTTGGATCAATCCATTTCATTATTCATCTTGTTGAGCTGCTTCCTCCCCCTAACATTTGATATCACCGTAGCTTGAAAAGATAGAAGAAAACACATATAAGAGACAAGAAATAGTATAGAAGCTACAATGTGATGTGCATGATAACCAATTTTTTACACATGTGGAACCTTGAAAATGTGCGAGGTGTTTCCTTTACTGTTTCTGATTCAAATAGGCCTAATATCGACATGATGACCCTTTATTGTAAACAAAATGTGACTAAAACTAATGTAACCTATAAAATTACATGCAATACAAGTACTTAAAGCATAATAAATAAAATGGTAAGAGATTTAGGTTGCCTCCTAATAAGCGTTTAAAGTCTTTAGTTAGGTTTTGTGGAGGAATTAGTCATGATGGTTCAAAGTGGACTTCACTGGCAAATCACTGAACACAATATTCAACATTGCAAACTCTCTTTTCAATTCTCCAAGCTGAATGAGCTTTTTCATTCTTGATTTTTTGGGTTTTTTCATATTTTCGTCCGTTTTCGCTTATTTTTTTCAATTCCATTTCCAATCATCGAGCTTCACCTAACATACAAAATATACAAGAAATTAGGTCATGATTAATTATAAGAACTCCTAAATGTCTATATTTAAAGGTCCAATAAGTATCAATTGTAATGCCAAAATTTAATAATACTAATACAATTTGTTCGGTCTCTATTTGTAATTGGCTATTCTTTAGACAAAATTAAAAAATAATGGAGTTATAATTAAAGTCAAAATAGTTAAAGATTGATAATATAGTCATTGGAGGAGTTAATGATATCCAAGAAGATCACATATGATCAATGGAATGCAATTAAAAGTCAAATGAGTATCAAATTGTTTGCACAAGTTCTGTTCCAATTATTAGTCACACGCTGCGATGTATTTTTCACATATAAAACATTTGAATTTCAAATATGTTTCTAAAGAATTGTATTTCTTTTAGTTAGCTTTCCAACTCAATTTAAATCACCTCAATGGATATTCGGAGAGAAAGTTATGATGAAAATACCGACCACTACTTAAGATCGCTTGTTGGCCGCCCACTAGGCACTTGTGCGACTATTCAACGAAATAAACCTTAGTTCGCGTAGAACTATTATTTTTCTATCCCAATCTTCTATTATAAATATACAAGCAATGGAGTGTCCTAATGTGTGGTTGAACATTATTTTTATTATAAAGTTCATTATTTGAATATCAATCACACGTTCCCAAAGATCTCTTTATTTAACTCCAAGTTACATTGATTCATATATTCATCCCAAGCATTCTTTGTTAGTCATTGAGCCTTGACTTAAGTCGAGAGAACATACTTCAAAGTTAGAATACATATTCCAATACTCTCTTACCTCAACTTTAGATCAAAACACAAAAAGATTTTTAATCGAACACCAAAACAAAAAATCCTACATTCTTCAATAAGCCTTTACAGTTCTGGAGTTTTAAGAAGTGCATAGAGTTTCAGTGCTCAAGAACGTGGTTCGTTCTTGTTAATCCACGTGAAGAGAAAAGTAACTCAAATTTTTGAAAAGTGCAAACGTGCACAACCAAAGGAGTTTATTAGTGATTTACAAGGTAAATTGCCAAAATGAGCTAAGATTTAGCCGTGTGTAGAGTAATTGTAAGTTAACTTTTCTAGTGAGTTTTACTGGTAAGTTTGCCCGAAGGTTTTTTTATCCTGAGTTGGGATTTCCCCCGTGATCGTATTTGGTGTTATTTTATTTATTTGTTGCTTTGATTTGAATGTTTGTGATTGTTTAAACATAAGAATTAATTTCATTAATCATCTAAAAATAGTTAATAAGTACCTTGTTACTTTTAATTGGTTTAATTCCGCATTTGGGTCTAAACTATTCTGTAAATTTAAACTTTCACAATTGAAATTTACAAGATCAAAATTATGTCTAAAATTGAAAACCCCATAATGCAAAGGAACCAAGAACTAGAATTAGCAAAGAAAACAACTTGGATCTCTATCTCATCTTTCGACACTTCTTCTTCGACCTCCTAATCCTCTTCTTCTTCTACTGTTACTAATCACATGATAAATGTAACTATTATAACACATAGAATAAAAAATTAAGGGAAACTTACCTCGACTCTCATGATGAAACTAAAAAATTACATTCACGTATCCTAGCAAAAATAGATAGATAATTGACAAATGCAAGTACGGTAAATCCCTAGCGTTCACTATCTAATTTATAGCAAGGCATTGAGAGTCATCAAGAGGCCCAAGATGGTTCGATCCAATAACGATTCAACCAGACTTCAATGCTTCAAATCGACTAGGTGCTTCATTACTCAGTGACGATGGTGAGGTTTGTTAAGTTCTTCCCTATGAAGACTCACTTTCGTTACGGCTTCGGTGGGTTCTCTTATCCAAATCACTGCCTATGAACTTATTATCAACTGGCATGCGATCGCAAACCTAGCTCCTCCAGAATAGTATTTGTAGTCTTTCATTTCATGGGTTGTAGGTAGTCATTCATTTTTCCACTATCAGTATGAAGATGAAGAAAGAGATGTGGAGGAGGCATAGCACCGAATGACAGAGGCAAATGATTTTATGTTCTCTCGAAATAATTTTATACGGTTAATATATCAAAAATTGAATTTCAAAAAATAATTTTTTTTTTAGCACATTTAACGGGGTTTGGATTAAAATTAAAATCGAAATACTAAAAATATATTTTTGAACAAAAATACACAAACCTGATTTGTGAATAAAAAATAAGTTATCCCTAGTTTTTTATAATGGGAACTTAAAAACATAGTATTGATTTCCCAAATTAAAGAGCATAACTGGCAGCAAAACCAAAGGGTCGCCCACATTGTGTGATTAAGCTTTGACAATCAATTTTTTTTTGGAAGAATGAGTTTTTAAATATTTAGTCCTTATTTAATTTTCATTTTTTCTTTAAATATATTTTTCTCTTTCTTCTTTTCAACTATACATTTTTCGATAAGTAAAATAATATTATATTCAAATCCAAAGCTGTTCCTTTTTTTTTTAACTACATATCTTCCATCAATATATTATTCAAAAATGTATTCTTTACCTTTTAATGGTGCTCAAACATACTCTTAATAATAAACTTTTGGTGAAAATGTGATTGATAACTAGGAAAAATCTTTAAATTTATTTTAAGAATATTTTATTGTAAGAATGTTCAAATATGACGAAAAAAATTGAAAGGATAGTTAGAATTGAATGTTAGCAGCATGCAAACCCTAGTTGAATCCCAACACTAAGGGGTTGTATTCAATTGGAACTTTTGAAAACTTTGATGGACTTTTTTTAAGGGATTATGTGGATTTCATGGATTTTTTTAGAGATTTATATGGAATTAGTAGAAGTTTTTTGTAAACTTTTATAAATTTTCATTTTAAAACTTTTAGAGAATTTTGAAAACTTTCATTTGAGATATAATTTATGAGGATCTAGTGCAATATTATAAAATTATCATATACGAGGTGATATTTCTCATCATTCCACTTCTCCTTCATTTTTCCCCCATATAATAAAAGCAACATTTTAAAAAGAATAAAAATTTAAGACCTTAATTAATTAAATAATAATTATTATATATAAAAAATAAATTTAATATTTAGCATTATTAATATAATATATTTTTTAAAAATATATATTTAAATTAAATTATAAATTAGTCTATATAAATTTTTATAATTTAATAAAAATAAATATTTTTCGGAAAAAAATGAATGAAAAAGAAAAAAAAAAAAGCTAAATAATATGAATAAACAATAAGAGAGATAAAAAGAAAATTAGAAACTAATATAATTAATAGAAAAAAATAAATTTTAATCATAACTTTAATGTTCGTAGAAGAGAAAATGAACGAGAAATACTGAAAAAAAAATACATATTAATTTCTCTTTTTTTTTTTTATGTGAAAGTCCCCCAAAATCTTGTGATTAATGAGAGACAATTTTTGAAATTTTATTTTAGTACTTTTTGAATAAAAGTTAGTACTATGGAGACTTTTATAAAAATCTCTAAAAGTATAAAAATGTGAATGCCCTAAATTTCTAAAAAAAAATTAATTGAATGCACCAGTACTTTTAGAAAGTTTTCGTAAGTCTACGTTGAATACCCTGAACTTTTTAAACTCAATTATACACCCCTTAAAAACCTTCCTTCTCAAATTGAATGGCAGACGCGAAAGCAGAACACGTTTCTATCGTTAAATGGAAGAATGATCCTCCAGAATCCATCGCGAAACTGATGAAGTGCATAAGAAGTTAGAGTTCATAATGAGGTGAGAGCGCAAAGGGAAAAAATGGTTTCATGATAACTTCGGGTTTGTCCGTTTTTGACGAATTGCTAGCCTAATTCGATTGGAAACAAGCCAATGCTCACAACTCATAGCCTTTGGCTATGACATCAAATTTTGGGCAGATTCCATCGTTTAGGCCCTCGATTAAGCGCTTTTGCCGTTTATGGTAATTTTTATTTTGGTAATATCTCACTTAATAAATCTCGGATTTGGATTCCGTTTATTGGAGGACGATCTTGAATGTTAAGAGTTTCAATTTAAGTTATTATCTCAAATTTTTCCATTTATGGAAAAATATCGTTTTATTTTACTTTGTTATTTATTTTTCGAAATCTGCTAGGGTTTTACTATTTAAAGCATTGTAAGCGAGGCTGCAGATTATTGAATGAAATAAAGTTTTCTTGAATTTCTTTTCATTGAATTTCTTTTTGTATGAATTGTTATCTTTCCTATTATCATCCGCTACGTCAGTTGGTATCAGAGCTGAAGTCGTTCCTTCACCATGCCGCCAGGAAACGTCCAAAAGCCCGTGAAGCCCCAGTAGATGATGTACATAGACTTGATGACATCACACAACTAAGTTAACAATTTAGTTGTTGACACAGCAAATTGCTATACTCATGCCACAACAACATGCGCATGTGGCCCAACCAATAGAGGATTCTGATGATGAGATTCTGTTTGCACAGCCTAAGCATCTAATAGATCTGTCAGTCCGATGGAGGGGGATGGTCAGGATGAAAATCGTCGTTGGAAATCAGGATTCAATGTTGATATTCTCGAGCTTCATGGTGGATTAAGTCCAGAAGA
>CAIGRO010031510.1:0-10702 GCA_903798355.1 Fraxinus baroniana | reverse complement strand
ATAAGATAATGAGACAGAGAATAACCTACTTATATAATTGTAGCCAGCCAGCCAGAAACAGGTTGAGTGAAAATGCTATCCTCGTAAATTTATTATCTAACTTCTTAGTGTCGTCATAAGCGTAGGCTAGGAGTGTGCATAGTCTGGTGACTGGTACTGGACCAAATTGGGAACCAAACATTTCTACGGCTAGCGATGGAACTGAACCAAAGGATACGTATCTAAGTGACGGATCTTTTATTTTCTAAAATGTAGGATATGGGGAACATAATTAAAAAGAGACCAAATTTCGGATATGGATACGTGAGTACGTCTTTCAAAATTCATTTTTTTTACTAATCCAAGGTGAATAGATCAAAATCAATTATTCACAAAGAAGGAAATGAGTATTGAATAAGGGGTTAAAACGAATAAAATAGAATTTTGGAGTTTAATTTTCAATTACGAGAATTACTAAATGTTGTATAAAATAGAAAATGATGAACTTGATTGCAATTTGGATTTACTAGAGCGCTAAGTAACGTTATATGAAACCCATTTTCATTTTATACAAACAAAACCCTAAACCGCCAATACAAAGAGAGAGAAAAAAAAAAGGAAGAAAATGGAAAGAAAAAACTAAGGGAAAACCTGCCGCCGCTGACGATAAAGGCTGCTATTCTCCATCCTCTTAGCGGCAAAACTAGGTTTATAGAGAGCAAAAATGGGAAAGAAAAGGAAAAGAAAAAAAAAAGGAAGAAAAGCAAAAACGACAAAGTGTCCAGTTGTAACTTGAAAGATCCG
Source organism: Fraxinus baroniana (assembly GCA_903798355.1). Taxonomy (NCBI): domain Eukaryota; kingdom Viridiplantae; phylum Streptophyta; class Magnoliopsida; order Lamiales; family Oleaceae; genus Fraxinus; species Fraxinus baroniana. Next base: position 9,919 of record CAIGRO010031510.1, on the reverse strand, counting down.
ACACATTCCATGCCCATACACATGTCGTGTCGTGTCCAACATGGGTACTCCAACTATTTCGAAAAATCTAAGCATCAGAGCCCGTCTCTTATATTTTCCCTCTTTATTATTTTCTCTCTCCCCTATTGAATATATACATAATCAATGACTAGGCCATCTATTCATTAGACATTAATGCCAAATAGACTGGAAGACTTTCCATTTAGATATCACCTAGATTGCAATCCAACCAGATTTATGAATATTGATAACTAATTGATTACACAATTATATTTGAATCATACAATTAAGAAAGACTTCATAGAAAGAATTTTCAAAAGCTCATCAACAGCCTCTTCTGATAACTTAGCAGGCTTCAATTCTTTCTTGACTTAATCTATTAGAATTTTTTCCACCTGTTTTCAGCCCAAAAACAAAACAAAACAAAACAAAACAAAAAGAAAAGATTCAATAAAATTTAGCAGAACGTTAAAGCAAACTATGCAAAACAATTAGAAAAACTTTACAACAAGTCCGTGAGATAGAGGCATGAATGGCAAAGCACCCATATTCAGTATTCTCAAATTGGGCGTACTAATGGTAAATCAATAAAGCAGTACAACTTAAAACAGATTGATAACTGATACAGTTATATAGCTTAAAGAAAATTCGTTTCGTCACACATTTGCAGAATTCTATTGACATATATCATTGCTACCCGGTTGAAATGATGACGAGAAATATAGCAGGGTTACAATTCCTGGGACAAAGGTTTCCGTATCCTTCAGTGTGTATGTATATAGTAAATTACAGTGCATGCTGCCCCATCAGATTATGTATATCACAAATAACCCAAACACCAAAATCCCCCAATAAGAGAGAGAGAGAGAGAGAGAGAGAGAGAGAGAGAGAGAGATGGGAGAATTACAGTAAGGATGAGTCATAAATAAATTAACTTCTAGTTATATGAAATACAGCCAAAGAAGTCTTTCCTGAACTATCCTATGGTAACTCATTTTTCCATCGAGTAGAATTCATAGATGGCTTTTAAGTTTCTCCAAGCATTGAAAAGGCTAACCGACTTTCAACTTGATAGGCAGAGAACTCTGACAATGGTCATCAAGCTCCATGCTTTTTTCAACTTTTACCCTTATGAATGAGGGAAATATGTATATCATGATGGCATGTTACATTCACGACACCAGATCTCATAAAGAAAATATGATAGAATGTAGGAAGAATAGTAATTTGAGATCACCATGTTGGTTTCTTTTATTTTTCCCTCTCACCTCTTTGGCTAGTTGAGTCCAAATTTATCATAATTTGACAGACCTTGCCTCAGGAAGATGAGGAGAAAAAAGTGTCCGCCTATTCAATGTCGAATCATAAAGCTAACCTTGTCTATAATTATGCAAACCCTGCCAAAAAAACTTTCTGGAATGGAATAGCGCCTCAAAACTTCTTGCAAAACCTATGACAAAAGACGACAATGTGTCATTCTCCAGATAGCTGTAGAAGTATGCATAGTACTGCTCGATTAAAATAGTAAGTGATCATATGAGGTGGAAAGATTTTGAATAAATTTCTTATGTGAACCGGACGTTGAGGTAAAGCAAAAAAGAAATCACGGTGATTGTTGAAAACAAGTGAGCATACTGATATTAAAAAGAAGCGCATATTAAAGTATCTCTAGAACAATTTCCAGAGTGCCTAAAAACATGCATACAAGCTAATGGTTTGCCCTGAGGCTGACATGCACAAGTCCGCAAACATGTAATGTTCAACAAAATAGATTCTCCATAAGCCTTAATACTTGATAAACAAAAGGCAAAACACGTTCTGAGAAGGTGATATTAATTTAAAAACTGCATTTACAAAATGAAAATTTGTCTGACGTTTACACCTTTCGGCTAGAAACTTTAAATCCAACATGTGATGCAGTGATCCCAATGCGTTTGAAAAAGGTGAAAATTGAAGAAATCAGCTCTGCTTCAGCCTGAGAATCATAGAAAAATGAGTAATGCTTAACAAGGTAAATCTAACTGCATAATTGTTCAAAACAAAATGTGAAAATTTTGAGGTATCTTGTGTCATTAGCAGAAATTTAGCAGTAGCACTATTTAGGGTTTATGGCAATGTGAACAAAGAAAATGACTTAAGTTACACAAATAAATTTAAACTTGCTTGCTCATTTTAAGTCATTCGAAACTATAAAAAGATAATCCATATCAGCCAAAAGGGTATGTCTAAGATCCACATGTCGGATCCAAAAACTTATGCAACCTCATACCATATTCAATGTGTTTTCCTTCGTGAACCGTCATGTAAGCCTCGAGACTGTTTGAGGCATGAACCTCACCACAAAACAAAACAAATAAAAAAAAATACAAATTAAGTCAAATAATACAAATTAAACATGTAATCCCCACACAAACAAAAAACTAAAATATTCAACAAAAGATTATAAAATAATAAAAATAATAAAAAATTAATAAATCACAAGCAATTTTCAAAATTCTCAATAAAACAAACACCGAATAAATTAATAAAGCAGACAATAATCAGTAATCCTATTGTAGTGAATAAAGTTCAAAAGTTCCCGGAGCTGCCAAAGTTAAAGAAAAATCAATAAAGCTGGTTGTACAGTTCTCTTTCACAACATTTCAAAAGCAATGACGTGGCAGGGTAAAATGGGGAAAAAAGAATAAAGAAATCAATTCTTTAAAAAATGATAGGAATCTTCTCTCTAGCCCAGCCCATTATCGTCCCAGATTTTCATTTCCCACCAAACCCCAACTCTCCCCAAATCTCCTACCACCCAGTCACTCTTCGGCCGGTCCGTCAATGGTGAGGACGAAACCGCCTACTCAAGTGACTGCCGAACATGAAGCTTTAAGAAATCTCTGCCCCGGCACCAAAGAAATTCCGTCCAATCGCGATCTCCCCCAACTCCTTCCCCCCAAATCGTCGAAGCAGTCCACACGGTTGCGAAGTTGCCTGAAAATCTGAGGTAGTTTTTGGACACCCAGTCCCGTTGTTTTCCATTATTTCTTTGTCTGAGCTTCCTGTAATTTGCTAGTTCCCTGCGAATGTGTAAACGTGATTTTTGGGGCAGTCTTATCCAATTTTTGGATACTCATTCCCATTGTTTTCTATTCTTTGTAGAATAACTGAGAAAATTGGTTATTGAACAGGCTAAGATTCAATCTCGGTCCCGAAAAATAGTATGAATAAAGCTTCAGAGGCAAAGCTTCAGTTTGAACACAGCTTCAATCATGACCGTGATGACGAACGGATAACTGAGAAAGGTAGAATCTGAAATTTACTGAAGATGTGCTTTGAAATGTACCATTACGTGTGTATGAATCTAATTTTTGCTATTGGGTTCCTATTTTTGTTGTAACTGAACATATTCCTATTCATTTTGATGTAGGAAAAGAACTAATGGAAGTATTTGATGATGATGAAGTATTTGTAGATTCCAACGCTGAAAACTTGATGGATAATGTAATAACGTTGGAAGATGATAATTTAGGAAGAGATGTGATTGTACCTGAGGTTGGTATGCAGTTCAAAGATCAGAAAGAGTTATTCAAATTTTACAAAAGATATGTGTACGTAGTAGGTTTTCCTATTAGGAGAAGGAATTCCAGAAAGGGTGATGATGGATTAGTGAGATATATTACACTGACGTGTAGTCGTGAAGGGAGACGAAGGAATAACAAAAGTACTTTTTTAAAGCCGCAACCAACAGTTCAGATGGGTTGCAAAGCAATGATAACTGCTTCCTCAGATATTCATAGAATATGAAAATTTGAACGGTTGACCTCGAACATACTCATAAAACAAGTCCATCGAAGTCTAGGTTATATCGATGCAATCGAGAATTGAGTGCGCATGTAAAACGAAAGCTAGAAGTGAATGATATGGCTAGGATTCCGTTGCATAAGAGTTACAACTCTGTAGTAGTTGAAGCCGGTGGGTATGAGAATATGATGTGCATTGAGAAGGATTGTCGAAATTATGTTAAAAATGTGAGGCGATTAAGACTAGGTAAAGGAGATGTCGCGGCTATACAATCATACTTATCAGAAATGCAAGCACGTTGTTTTAGGTTTTACTTTTCGATGGATTTGGATAACGAGTCATGACTTAAGAATATTTTCTAAGCAGATAATAGGTGTAGGCAAGCATATGAGGAATTTGGAGATGTCTTGACGTTTAATACCACTTATCTCACTAATAAATATGACATGTCTTTTGCCTCGTTTGTTGGAGTAAATTATCACGGCCAATTAACACTGCTTGGATGTGGCTTGCTATCAAATGAGGATACACATACATTTATTTAGTTGTTCAAAACATGGTTATTGTGTATGCATGGTCAAGCTCCTAATAGAATTATTATCGATCAAGATAGGGCTATGCAAAATGCAATTGAAATGATTTTTCCAAAGATGAGGCATAGATGGTGTTTGTGGCACATATTGAAGAAGTTTCTTGAAAAGTTTGGATACCACGTTGATAAGAACTCCATTTTTTCGTGTATACACGAATTAGTATATGAATCACAGTTCGTTGAAGAGTTTGAGAAAGGTTGGAGAGTGATGATTGATACATATAACTTATACGATAATGAATAGTTGTCAGGGTTGTATGAGAACAGGGCTCAATGGGTGCCATGTTATTTGAAAACGACTTTCTGGACAGGGATGTCAACAACTCAACGTAGCGAGAGTATGAATGCATTGTTCGATGGGTATGTGCATTCGAAGACATCGTTGAAGCAGTTAGTAGAATAATACGAACGAGCATTGAGAAATAAGGTCGAGAAGGAGTTCCAAGCAGATTTCAAATTTTATTCGCAGATGATGCCGTGTGCGACGAAATATGAAATGGAAAAGCAATTTCAAGCAATTTATACCATATCTAAGTTTAGGAAATTTCAGGATGAGATTACTGGGAAGGTCTACTACGATATCATATCTGCAGTGGATAGATGTTCATGGACGATGTACGAGGTCGAGATGTCATTTACGATGAAAAGGTGAGAAAGAAAAAATTTTCGGTCATGTTTCATGCAGAGGAGTACGATATTATTTGCAGTTGTCATCTTTTTGAGTTTAGAGGAATTCTGTGCAGACATGCCATATTAGTGTTGATGCGTACCGACGTCACATCACTACCAGAAAGGTACATATTAAGAAATGGAGGAGAGATGTTTGTAGAGCCCACACAAGGATTGCAGTGAATTATGATTGTTTGGTTACCGCTCCTGGATCGTTGAGGTATGACAGAATGTGTGCAGAATTTGCTACTTTGGTAGACATTGCCGCAGATGATGAGGAACGATGTCGTGTGATAGTAGATTGGATTCGGTTACAATCTAAAAAGCTAATGTCTACGAAGTTGATATGTAAGAGTAATAGCATATCCCTGCCCAGCTTGCATTTAGGATCCCAATTTAGATCATTACCTGAAAAGCGTGAAGGAAGTACACAAGATCCTAAATGCTCGAAAACGAAGGTCGCGCCAAAGAAATTTCGTAAAAAAAGCTCGTTGGAGTTACATTCTAAGAAATCGAAGGTATTATGTTCTTATTTATTTATTTTTTCCTTTATTTATCCGAACAAATAGAAAATATAAAGTGTTCTAATATCTTGCAGACGACATCAAGTTCAAGTAACGAACATAGACAGAGATCGAGTAAAAGCACTCTTGGACAAGATACACATGTCATTCAGACACCCCAGCAAGCAGCATATTTCATACCCACACCATTGCCATATTCACAACTTACATTGGTATGTACAGTATTTTTTTACATATTTGAAGGCCGTAATTGTTACTAAAATTTTTCATTTCACATAGGGTGGCACAGAAAGTAATACAATTACACAACATTTGACACCATCAAATTACATTGCTCCATGCACCTCAAATGTTTTACTCAATTACGAAGGTAATTATATGGTTTCCTATATACAACATTTTTTTTTCTCTTTCCCCATGTCATTGAAATAGTACTTTATTCCTATATGTAAGGCAATGTCTTCTACAACTATGTTCTCCATCGTGGGTTCCATGGCGTAAGTTTTACTTCGATGCAATTTCAATCGTTTTCTTATGATAAATACATTTTGAGATGGTTCTTATTACAACCATTCCAACCACTAATATCACCCCGTCAAAGTGTTGTACCAAGTTGGATGTCAAGTGTCACCTATTCCATTTCTCAAGCTAGCATAATTGCAGGTCCTGCTCACGTTCATACTCCAACTTCTGGAATGACTTCTCAAGCAACTGGTAATGGAATGGACTGTCAATGAGATGGTTCTTCAATAAGACTATTATTCACTCATATTAATGAACATGAATAGGCAGCTGAATTCAGTAGTGTAAACACAAAATGTTAGTATGGATTGAAGTTGTGTTTATTTGATATTGTCATGAAGTTGTGTTTATTTGATATTGATGAGACTACTCATCTGGAATTGGAATGCTCATTTACCACATTGGAATTTTTTTTCTTATTTTTATAAGTTTGATTTCTTAGTTCTTAAAATGTTAAGTAACTGAGTATTATTTTCATGAATGGCATAGAGCATGCTTAGCCAAACATTCTAATTTTCTTATCTATTGACTAGGTCACTTAATGAACTATTGGGGTACCATTGCAAGAAACAAATACAACCATTTGAAACATTATCCAAATACAGCAACTTGTTGGGGTACCATAGCACTGCAAAGAGTTCATGTTCAACATAATACATTAACATTGACAAGTTCAAACGACCACTAATACAAACATTTGAAACATTATCTCAATACATCGACTTTTTGTAATTTGAATGCTTCGGCTGCTGTTGTGGTTGGACAGAGGATAGTGGAGGCACTGCCGTTGTGGTGGTGGAGGATAAAGAGGGAAGGGTTTGCAATTACAATCATCTTTAGCAAAGAGTTTCTTCGAAAAGGAACGAGAAAAAATAAGGTTGTTTGTACCAATTTAGGTCACGAAACTATTTGACAAAATGACGTGGACGGCCGAGATGAGAAGGCAACAGACATCTGTGGTAGTCAAAGAAATAAAAGAAATGTGTTAAGTCTTTGTCGTTTTCGTAAGTGGATTTCGAGGGTATAGAGTAAAAATTATGAGCGGCTTGTCATGACCCGCTCGTTTCATAACTAAGAAGGCGAAAAAATCTAAAATAACGGTGTCTTGAAGCTAATCCGAAATGTTCTAGACAATGATGACAACTAGAAGGTAATGGAAGATTCCAGAGAATTGACAAGTATTATACTTGTAGATTATTCTAGATCATCCTAGTTGATTCTTTGTAAATATCTTATTTTGGATAGTTTTAGAGAGTTCTAGAGATGTAACGTAGACCGATGGATCAAATTGATCCTAGCCTATAAATAGCTTGGTAGGCTAATTCATTTACTCACGAGAGTGAAGTTGTAAACTCTTAAGCATTGTAAAGTTTCTTCGTTCAATTCAAAGCTTTCGTTCACCGCTTGTGTTCCTCTTTAAAATTCTTTAGTGTTCTACTTGGGGCCTTTCTAAGACCTCGACGCTAATTGGGAGGCCGACTCAGTGGAAAAATCGTAGGGGCGGAAGTTGGAGACACTAAGTGTCGCACGGTGAAGAAAACAACAAGTCCATGACATGCTGCTTTAAAAAATATTGTATGGTTGTACAGTTGAAAGGGGGGTTAAAAATCTGCATATAAGAAGCTAGTTTTTTGTGATTTCGGTGCTTTTGTTTTCAGCTCACATTCTAATTTTGATTTATTGATCTTTTATGGCTGTTGTAACTCCAATATCTTTGATCTCCCAGAATATATGATGTGGGCTAGTTCACTTTCTTTGCAACGTATCCATTTACTAATATTTTTTTTCCTCGAGCTCGCTTATTCTATTTTATTTATTTCACATTGTAATCATCACATGGTTTAGATACCGAATTAAGGTCATTGATCACAATAGTATCCATATAAGATTATCTTTGTAAATTAGCTTCCGACACCAACCAACTGAATAACGCATTTAATTAAATCCAATCGTATTGACATGCTCAAAGATGGAAAACATAAGAGGCTACCCTACCATGAGTAGCCTATAGCTAAACTAATTTGCCAACTTCAAACTCCAACAACATACTGCACTAAACACAGTTACCCTTCAAAACAAAACATAACATAACATATACCCCTTCAAAACAAAACACATAACATATTCCACTAAACTAATTTATCAATTTCAAATTACATCATGCCGCTGGTTAACATTGCTTCTTCGAATACAACTATCAATTTGTGTCTGTCCCTTTCATTTAAAAGACAGCCTGGGAGTCATAGGAGAACATCACAGTACAAGAAGCCAACCTTGGGTACTAATTTCCTTGGTTTCTAATGTAAACCGATGTAGTTGAGTTGCCTAAGTATTGATAGTTGAAAGGGGGGGTCGAAAATCTGCATATAAGAAGCTAGTTTTTTGTGATTTCGGTGCTTTTGTTTTCAGCTCACATTCTGATTTTGATTTATTGATCTTTTATGGCTGTTGTAAATCCAACATCTTTGATCTCCCAGAATATATGATGTGGGCTAGTTCACTTTCTTTGCAACGTATCCATTTACTAATATATTTTTTTCCTGGAGCTCGCTTATTCTATTTTATTTATTTCACATTGTAATCATCACATGGTTTAGATACCGAACTAAGGTCATTGATCACAATGGTATCCATATAAGATTATCTTTGTAAATTAGTTTCCAACACCAACCAACTGAATAATGCATTTAATTAAATCCAATCATATTGACTTGCTCAAAGATGGAAAACATAAGAGGCTACCCTACCATGAGTAGCCTATAGCTAAACTAATTTGCCAACTTCAAACTCCAACAACATACTGCACTAAACACAGTTACCCTTCAAAACAAAACATAACATAACATATACCCCTGCAAAACAAAACACATAACATATTCCACTAAACTAATTTACCAATTTCAAATTACATCATGCCGCTGGTTAACATAGCATTACCAGTTGCTTCTCCAAACACCACTAATCAATTTGTGTCTGTCCCTTTCATTTCTCGGGTGATTTTTCCCATCGGATCGTCACGTTCACATTCACATAAATCAAGATCTCTTTTTCGTTATTCAGTCGAACTTGAGATTGGAACACTCGTGACATATCGTCAACTTCTTCGTGGACCACTGGTTTAGCGAAGGTAACGCTATAATTACTAGATTTGCCGATTGCTTCTCCATCCTTGCACTATATTGCACTTCATACTGTAGCATTTGAAGAATTTGCCTCTATTTTTAGTCTCCTTTTCGACCTCAAAAAACTTTAGAAATCCTTGCACACCGGTCATCGGCGTTTTATTAGGCATTCATCGAAGAAGCGTCCAACGTTCCTGCAACCGTGGCATACTCCGGAGTTTTTTCCCCACATTCTGTGTTGTTGATTGAAACACAGTAACGGACTTATGAATCTAGCAAATGTCAAACAAAAAAAAAATTAGCATCTCTGTCAAAACTCAATTCATCTATAGCAACAGTCAACTTTGTAAAAAATGGAAACTGAATAAGTTGCATCTCCAGCATATGTACCAAACTTCAAAACAAACTCCACATCTGTCAAAACTTCAAGGAAGAATCAAAATATTGATTGAAAAATGAGGACAAGCAAATACGACATGTGAAAACTCAAGAAATAAACACTTAACTTCTAACAAGTCAAAGCAGTTGAAGGAGATAGATACGAGATGCGAAATGTCCAAACTCAAAAAATAAACACTTAGGCGAGGGAGAATGTCATGACCCGCTCGTTTCATAACCAAGAAGGCGGAAAACTCTAGCACAATGGTGTCTTGAAGCTAATCCAGAATGTTCTAGACAATGATGGCAACTAGAAAGTAATGGAC
>CAIGRO010031464.1:0-10372 GCA_903798355.1 Fraxinus baroniana | reverse complement strand
TGTTTGTAATCTTTTAAATAACTTAAATGAAAGTTGGCTGAACACTAGTGTTTTACTATTTATTAACTAATTTAAGTTTGAAAATAGTATATTATTTATAAATAATATAATTTTTTAATTCAGTAAATTCTGAATATGTAAAATTTGATATGTTAGGTAAACAATCTAAGTCCCTGTTTGATGGGGATTAAAATAAAAAAATTTTAACAAATTTTGATAAAAATTGATGAAACGTGTTATTGAAAAGTCGTGGGTAAAATTAACTGTCAACTTTGACTTAAACTTCTAACAAACGGGGGCTAAAATCTAGAATGCAAGACATTTTGTCATTTTTTTTAATAAAGCACCATGGCAGTCCTTGTCTGTTTTTTAAACTTCATCAAGACAGGATGGGGGGCTAAAATTTCGTGATTATGTTTTGACCATTTCGCATTGTGGCATTTCAGAGTAAATTTAGACTTTCCGAAGATTGAAGTCAGATTTCACCATTTGACAGTTGAATCTTTTGTTCACCTTGGTAGTAGAGCTTTGCCTACAATTCCAAATTTTATATTCAACATGACTGAGGTACACTTGTTGGTTATGTGTATCTTAATCTACTGATATGTTTTTATTATCTGACTTTTCTATTTAATTTTCAATTTAAGGCTTTGTTCAGGCAGCTAAGGATATCCTCTAGTCGAAGAAAGCTGAAAATTTTAGATGACATTAGTGGGATAATTCGACCAGGAAGGCATGTGATCATTGCATTTTTCACATTGTTCAATTTGGTTTGCGTTAGTTAAAGTACCTTATCGTGTGTTAATTTATCTTGTAGATTAACTTTATTATTAGGTCCTCCAAGCTCTGGAAAGACAACACTGCTTCTTGCCCTTGCTGGACGTCTTAAATCGGATTTGCAGGTAATAAAACTCTTTCAGTCATACTGAAATTTGGTTATGTTATAGTCATCCAATTGCATGCTTGACTGAAACCTTTAAAATCTATTTTCTGCAAAATTTCAACTGAAACCTGGATTTCTTTATAGATGTCTGGGGAAATAACTTATAATGGGCATGGTCTGAATGAGTTTGTTCCCCAAAAGACAGCTGCTTATGTCAGTCAACAAGATTGGCACGTAGCAGAGATGACCGTGAGAGAAACTCTTGACTTTTCAGCACGTTGCCAAGGTGTTGGGTATAAATATGGTAAGCTCGATTAGACTCTGTGAAGGCTATTACAGATTACCTAGATTCGGACCTTAAAACTTGTAACAGATATGCTTCTGGAACTTGCAAGAAGAGAAAAGATTGCTGGGATTAAGCCTGATGAAGATCTTGATATATTCGTGAAGGTAAGCATATTTCTCTGTAGAGCATTTTTTTTTACCAAGATTTATCATTACTGGAGTTGATTTCAATTGAATACATTTTCATTTCACAGGCATTGGCTTTGGAGGGGAAGGAGACTGGACTTGTTGTGGAGTACATTTTAAAGGTATTTTCTGGATGTTAACCAATGAATGATGAATGTGGCATTTCTGCTGTGGCATTGGTCTTCCTTGCTCATATATTCTTACCACTGCACATTTATGATGTCACATTTTTTGTCTTACATCTTAATAGAAAATTCAAAGTTTCTTCCTTATTCTTTACTTCTGGATGTTTTGAAGCTACGCTGTTGGACACTGGCACATAAGATAACTCTAAATGAAATAGGCTTTGAGAAAAACTTGGCCTCTGGTTTAAAGCTATGCTAATTGCAGATAAATTTATTAAGTTTTTAGATAACTATACGGTAGAGAAATATAGAACATTATCCAGCATAAAGATTTTGGGTATGACTCTTTCATATGAGCAGCTCCATGCTCTTCACTTCGATTTGAATGTACATTTCCAGAAAATCAAGCCCCTATTTATTGGAATGGTTGCTAGACCCCCACCCGATGTGGCACTTATCACAAAAACATTGGCCACCTTCTATTTAACATTCCATCAGCACATTTCATGGCATGTTTGCCACTTGCAGTCATGCATTCATGCTAGGTGTCACTCGTCAGCAGCTGTGCAGTTGATGAAGTCTCACTCTTAATTCATCTAGTAATTATTTTCCATTTTCTGTTTTTGTCTCTTTGGTTTCAAACCATTTATACCATTTCTCTTCAATCCTCTTTTCAGCACTTTTTCCCATTCTTACTTTCAATCACACCGTTATTTACTCTAAAAAATTCTAGTGTTTTACACAATCTTGGGATGTAACATGAAGTCCTTATACCAACTTTAGACCTGTAAAATAAGAGTCAACTTCAAAGACACCTTTTATACATATGAAGAACAACTTTATATGTATGAAGATCTTCTTGGCATTCATCTTTAGTCCAAACTCCTCAAACAACTTTTGGATGTCTTTCCTTGTCTAGAACCATTGAGAATGTTAAAGCGCCCATGAGTGTTCTTCAAAGTCTCTCTTGGACATGTAAAGGTCTTCTAAACTTCCTCATTTCTTCACGAAACCCAAACGAACAATCCAAAACTCTATTACACTTGTTAAACTCCTTTAGGTTATTTCTTCCTTTCTTTTTTTGTTTTCTCACTCCTCTATTGGGTGGGACCTATTAGGTTCACTACCATTAGGTCATCGTGCATTTCGTTACAAGCTTTGTGTTTGTGAAAATAATAGACATGCATGAGTAATTTGTTACTGCATGAAATCTCTCATGAAAAATGAAATGTTACTATAGCTGGCAAATACGAGTCACAAATCCTAGTCATAGTTTGGCATACTCAATTTATGTACTTGTACATTGAGCATGGTTTGCTTATTGTCAGCTGCTATGCATTAATTTGAAATGATAATTAAGGAACGTAGAGACTGAGCTCCATCGATTAGAAACCAAATTTAATGTGCTAACATAAAATTCACAAAGATTTTAGGGTTGGACCTTTGTGCGGACACAGTGGTGGGAGACGAAATGCTTAAAGGAATCTCTGGGGGGCAAAAGAAGCGTCTTACAACAGGTACATGGATTAAAATTAAGAACTTTGAATCATTGAAAGCAGATTATAGTGATTACATATACACGAGCTGACTCGGCATATCCATTTGACAGGTGAATTATTAGTAGGTCCATCAAGAGTGCTATTCATGGATGAAATTTCAACTGGTCTTGACAGTTCTACAACTTACCAAATCATCAACTATTTAAGGCATTCAACCCGTGCACTGGGTGGAACCACAGTGATTTCTCTGCTTCAACCAGCTCCTGAGACTTACGAGTTATTTGATGATATTATTCTCTTGACCGAGGGCCACATTGTATACCAGGGGCCCCTAAGAGCTGCTCCCGAGTTCTTTGCTTATATGGGTTTTTATTGTCCTAAGCGAAAGAATGTTGCGGATTTCCTTCAAGAAGTAGGTATCAGAAAACTTTCTATGTAAAATTTTCTCCAGCGGATTTTAAGTTTACTCAAAAAGTCTATATCTTTTAGGTTTTATCGGAGAAGGACCAACAGCAATACTGGGCCATTCCTGATTGCCCACGCGAAAACATACCAGTAGCACATTTTGTTGAAGCTTTTCGCTCTTACAGTACCGGGAAGAATTTATATGAGGAACTAACTACGCCATTTGATAAGCGCCATAATCATCCAGCAGCCTTGTCAACTTCTAAATATGGGGTCAAGAAAATGGAACTTCTCAAAACCAGCTTTGACTGGCAGTTGCTACTTATGAAAAGGAATTCGTTTATTTATGTTTTTAAATTTATTCAGGTAAGTATCATAATAAAATATCATAAAGAATTCATTTGTAGAAAGAGATTCCCTCCTACAATGGAAAAGTTTTTGAGTAATGTAATTAAGATTCTAGCCGAATAATTTATATCCCTACACTAATGCACAAGTTCAATGTTCTATTTTCAGCTCCTTTTGGTTGCTCTGATTACCATGAGTGTTTTTTTACGGACAACAATGCACCATGAGACAATTGATGATGGACGACTTTATCTTGGAGAAATATATTTTTCAATGGTGATTATTCTTTTCAATGGCTTTACAGAGGTTTCCATGTTGGTTGCTAAGCTTCCGGTTCTTTACAAGCACAGGGACTTGCACTTCTACCCATGTTGGGTTTATACATTACCATCTTGGGCCTTGGGTATTCCAACTTCACTGATCGAGTCTGGTTTCTGGGTGGCAGTTACATACTATGTGGTTGGGTTTGATCCAAATATTACAAGGTGAATTTGATTTTTAAGTTTCATACTGCAAATAATCTTCGACCATTGCAAGATCCGCCATTAATATATCGAATTGCAGATTTTTCCGACAGTTTTTCCTATTTTTCTTTCTGCATCAAATGTCTTTAGCTCTTTTTCGCCTGATGGCTTCCTTGGGCCGCAACATGATTGTGGCAAATACTTTTGGATCCTTTGCCATGTTGATAGTGATGGTTCTTGGAGGTTACATTATCTCAAGAGGTAAATTGATCGTCTAAGGCCGCCTTGTTCAATGTATTGTCTTTATTGCCTAAAAAACCAAATATTTTTTTTCTATCTCCTCTATGACTTTGATAGATCGGATCCCTGCTTGGTGGATCTGGGGTTTTTGGATTTCTCCTCTGATGTATGCTCAAGATGCTGCTTCTGTGAATGAATTCATAGGTCATTCTTGGGATAAGGTACATACTTTATACTTGTTATCAAGCATTTGAGCTTAGCCCTTACATATGAGGATGTTGATTAATGATTTGGTTGGTGGCACTATCAGAAGGATCAAAATTTAGGAGAGAATAGATATATGTGCATTGATAAACTTTTGAATGATCATTCTTCTTCATCTGAAAAATGTTATTGAAATTGGTGGAAAAGAACAAATGCAAAATTAATTGAGATGGTAAGGGGCTTTTGTGGTCCATCTGGTAGAAGATGTTGGCCACTTTCCATCCAACCACATTTTTATGAATACAATAAGATCAATACTAAAAATCGTGCAGCACTTCCAAGGTCTTTTTTTGCTGCATCCAATGAAGAATCAATACGTAAAGCTGGTTTCTGAAGGAGTTCATTTTCTTCTCTTTTTATTTTCCCTGAAAATGATTAGAGACATATCTTTGTATAGTTGTATGTAAAAATAAATAAATAAAATAAAAATAAAAAACAATTTTCACAATACTTAGTGAAAACTAAGGTTTTTTTGAACTTTTGTCACTTTATTAAGGACAATGCTTGGTAGTTAACTTGGCAGAACATGTTTTCATACTGAGTACATGATTTTACATAAGACTAAGAGACATCTCTTCTGAATAATATTTCATTTTATTTTCATAAAAAAGAATTAGCAACAGTTACATGGTTTGTCAATGTAGAGAAGTGGAGACAACTCAAATTTATCATTAGGCAAGTCACTGCTCAAGTCACGCAGTCTGTTTCCAGAGAGTTATTGGTACTGGATTGGTGTTGGGACACTAGTCGGATATATAATTGTGCTCAACATCCTTTTTACCTTCTTCCTTTCCTACCTGAACCGTAAGTGATTCCCTTCTTAATCGACTCCTCAGTGTCCATTTCAATCCATGAGGCATAAAAATAATTACAGGAGAGGAAAATTAACATCTTTTTTGGTTCGTTTTATTCTCAATTTCTTGAAGCTTTGGTGAACCATCAGACAATTGTTTCAAAGGAAAAGCTTCAGGACAAAGACCAGAACCTGAAAGGACAACCAGCAATTATGCCACTAAGAGACTTTTTACAGTATTCAGGCTCATTAGCAAGTAAGTCACACACGGTCAGTCTCTTTGTTTGTGCATGTGTAGGGGAAGGCATTGCCTTTTGTGTGTGCAATCTAATCTTTCTATCTAGGGCCCTCCTTTGATGGTTGGAACTACTTATCTAACATACTACCCGTGTTTTTTTGTTACTCAGGAAAAAGTTTTAAACAAAAAGGCATGGTGCTTCCTTTTCAACAACTTGCTATGTCATTTAGCAATATAAATTACTATGTGGATGTACCCTTGGTGCGTAAGGCACTCCGATTTCTTCTCAAGCATCATTTGTTCAATCTGTTTTTCCTTAATTATGTTTTATAATCATTATTTCAGGAATTGAATCAGCAAGGAATATTAGAGGACAAATTGCAATTATTAAATAATATTACCGGAGCATTCAGACCTGGGGTGCTTACTGCATTGGTTGGAGAAAGTGGTGCTGGAAAAACCACTCTCATGGATGTATTAGCTGGCCGAAAGACTGGAGGCGTTATAGAAGGGAGTGTCAATATATCTGGTTATCCAAAAAAGCAAGAGACTTTTGCTCGAATATCAGGGTACTGTGAGCAAAATGATATTCATTCTCCCTGCTTGACTGTTTTTGAATCTCTTCTGTTCTCTGCCTGGCTACGTTTGGCATCAGATATTGATTTGGAAACGCAAAAGGTAAACTGGAATGCGTCTGGTGTTTTATTTTTTTTTCATTCTAGACACGAGGTGACTTATGAAGGATCATAATTTCAGGCATTTGTTGAGGAGGTAATGGAACTTGTGGAGCTTGTTCCTCTGAGAGGAGCTTTGGTTGGTCTGCCAGGAGTTAATGGATTGTCAACAGAACAGAGAAAACGTCTTACCATTGCTGTTGAACTGGTGGCTAATCCCTCAATAGTATTTATGGATGAGCCCACATCAGGGTTAGATGCAAGATCTGCAGCCATTGTGATGAGAACTGTGAGGAGTATAGTAAACACTGGACGAACAATTGTTTGCACAATCCATCAACCCAGCATTGACATCTTTGAATCCTTTGATGAGGTTGCTTCTTTCCTCAGAAATCCAAATTTTCAGTACCTTTTTCAAGCACTCAAAAGGATTATTCTTTCATTGCTTCATTGGAATCGATCGTTCGAGGCACTATCTCATGATACATAATGACAGCTATTTTCTCTGCATACAATGTTGTAGCTTTACCATTGGCTGACCATTGTCGCAGCAATTGGATACCATATCAATCTTTTTCTACTTTGTAACAGTTAATATTATTCCGTGCCTAAGTTGGCAATAAACATTTTAGCATCTTTATTCAAGATTCTATATCATCCCATTCCAAATACTTCTTCAGTTCTCTAATAGTTGTGGGTATCTGTTCCTGATCATGTTTATTGCTTACTCTGACAATTTCATCCAATACTGCAGCTTTTACTTATGAAACGGGGAGGAGAGCTCATTTATGCAGGTCCACTTGGTCCCAAGTCTCGCAACCTAATTGAGTATTTTGAGGTCAGATGATTGATTTTCATTTGGAAGGTGGAATTATTGAGCAGTTACTGAACGTTCACATTCTTTACTCTTATTTTGTAGGGAGTTGATGGTGTGCCAAGGATCAGACCTGGATATAATCCCGCTACATGGATCTTAGAGGTCACATCATCTGTTGAAGAAACCCGTCTTGGAGTAGATTTTGCTGAAATTTACCGAAGATCGCACCTTTTTCAGTATGCTCTCTTTTAAGTACAAATTTTGCCTCTTGAACTAACTTTTTCTTTTCAACGCACATATTATTTTCAGAATTTATTGATCTTCATGTTTCAGGTGTAATAAAGAGTTGGTAGAGAGGATAAGCAAACCGAGTAGCGATACAAAAGATCTGAATTTTCCCACGAAGTATTCTCAGTCATATTTTGATCAGTTTGTGGCTTGTCTTTGGAAGCAGAACCTATCTTACTGGAAAAACCCACAATACACTGCAGTTCGATTCTTCTACACATTAATTATATCACTAATGCTCGGAACAATATGCTGGCAATTTGGTTCAAAAAGGTTTGACCAAGACTAGTTCTTATTTTTGTTTAGTTCAGACGCATTGATACTATTTATCAGAAATACAGATAACTGCATTGCCATAAAAAGATGTCAATAAATAATTGCCGTATATTGACATCCTTTCTTTCCATTTCAATACTTGCACCATTACCAATGGGACCTAACTTTATTTGGTTCTATACTTTGTAGGGACGCACAACAAGATATATTTAATTCTATGGGATCCATGTATGCAGCAGTACTTTTTATTGGTGTAACCAATGCCACTTCTGTTCAACCAGTTGTTTCTGTTGAAAGATTTGTTTCATACAGAGAAAGAGTGGCAGGAATGTATTCTGCTTTACCATTTGCATTTGCTCAGGTGTTGTATCTGGTGGCCTTTTGAATCATCACAGCTCTGTTTATTATATTTAGTGTGTGTTTGGTATGAAGTACACGATAGGATGTCCAATAAACAGGAATTTAGCTTAGTTTCTTAAGTACTATGAAATCCTCCCTATAGAATCTGCCATTAATCTATTTTCATGGTCAATAACGCCAATCTCGTCTGGTGCAGGTTGCTATTGAGTTTCCTTACGTATTCATGCAGTCGCTAGTTTACTGCACAATATTCTACTCAATGGCCTCCTTTGAGTGGACTGCTTCGAAATTTATTTGGTACACATTTTTTATGTACTTTAGTATGTTGTACTTCACCTTTTACGGGATGATGACAACTGCTGTGACTCGCAATCATAATGTGGCTGCCATCATTGCTGCCCCTTTCTATATGCTTTGGAATCTTTTCAGCGGATTTATGATACCTCACAAGGTAAGCTGCTGTTTCACTTGAAGAATCATGAAAACAAAGAGTCTATTATAATCAAGCTCCTCAAAACGATAAACAAAAATCATCAACATTCTTAGGTAGTACAGACTAAATCATAAACAGGAACTCTTGTTTCTGAAGACCTAATGAACTGAAGTATCAAGTAACAGCAGTACCTGATCTATGTTAAAAGTTTCTATAAATCTTATTTTCTTTGAATATATTTTCATCTGTCATACATAGAAATATAAAAACTGCAACTGATGTTTCCTCAGATAATGTGAATGTTAGAATTATAAGATTATGCCGTGATCATAGTTTCTCCTTACAATCTACACACTAAAACCAGTATTCTATGTCTGTGCTGGAAATACTCTTCTCCAACTGGGCACTTCAACAGGTGTATTCATGTGTAAAAGGTTTTGGGTTGTTTCATTTTTTTCCATTTGGGAATAAAAGACATTTTAGTTGTCCTCTGGTTTCAATGGTACATTTGGCATTCCATATTTAAACTAGGCCACTCTAATATTCCTATGAATATATAAAGGATTTTTGCAGAACCATTTGTTTGTACACAAGGCATACAAGTAAAAAATTGTATTTTTCTTCTTGAAACTTGAAGTGGTGAGTGGACCTAGCTCTCTCAAATTGAGGGGAACTATCACAAATTAAATTTGTGTGCGCTTTGCTCGTATTCTGATTGCTTTTCGGATAATTATAGTGCTACATAAAGAGATTGGGGTTTAATCCAAAACATAATCTGGTATAAGGAAGCTCAAAACAAACTACTAGTTCTTGCATGCTGAAAGATTATATGCAGCAGATTATTACTGTAATTGAAAATACACCATATTCTCAAGCATTCAATGCTTTTTTCTGCAATTACAGAGAATTCCGTTATGGTGGAGATGGTATTATTGGGCAAACCCTGTAGCCTGGAGTCTGTATGGCCTTGTTGCTTCCCAATATTCTGACAGTGATAAACTTGTGGAGCTCTCAGACGGGATTCATACAGTATCTACAAAGCTTTTGGTGAAGAATGTTTTTGGATTTCAGCATGATTTCATTGGCATTGCAGCTATTATGGTGGTTGGATTTTGCTTGTTATTTGCAGTCATCTTTGCTTATGCAATCAAATCTTTCAACTTCCTCAAGAGATGATTCGATTCGTAAGAAGTAAATGATAGCTGATCAGGGTGTCGTAAAGAATTTTCCGAAAATTTTGAAATTTTTGTAGAAAATATTTATGTGATTCTTGTCTCTTGACTAATATTGTATAGAGTATATATGTAATAAGGAGGTGAAAAGAACTGTTAGTTAATGAAGATTTGTATTAGTATGTTGTTTACTTCCATTTATATGGATGAGATGGGTATGTAAATATTCTGTCATATTTATGATAATATTTGGACAAAAATTCCCACTAATGTAAGCCTTAGATTGATGAAGATATCTGCATAAATAATACTTTTTTGCAAACAAATAAAACTTACAACATGAATGTTAATTGAGCAAGCCATTAAATGTCTTTGCTCACTTAGATATAATGCAGGGCGTTTGCTCAATAAAATGTAGCGTTACATTACTTATATTCTAATCGAAAATTAATGATTCACGACTTTGCTTTTTTAAGATTTGGGCCTTGAATCTTTAGGCTTCTATAATGCATTTTTTTTACTTTTATATATTTCGTGTCAGGACCCCAAAATTGATCGAGAAAAGAACCAACACAAATTAGGGGTATAAGCGGTCTTATTTTACTGATTTTTGACAAATTTT
>CAIGRO010031463.1:0-11575 GCA_903798355.1 Fraxinus baroniana | reverse complement strand
TTAAAAAATAAAATAAAATAGAAGAGAGCACACTCGATCAAGTTATCAAATTATTCCGAAACAAAAGCAACTCATTTGGATTGTAAATAATAAGCAAAGAGATGGATCCAGTAACAAGACATCCTTGATATCATGAAATGCTTTCACCTATTCAAACTCACCCCAAGGCTTAATGCCGGTGAATTCCAAGCAAGTCTTAGGTTTGAGAAAATCTCAAATTAAATAAATAATTCGGTTTAGGTTTGATTTTTTTCAAATAGTTTAAAACGGTTTGATCTGAGGATCTATTAAAAATCAGTTAAATTGGACCTTTTACACCCACAATTGAAACAAAATGGAGCATAGTTATTAGGCCCGACTCAAGCATCGACCAGACTGAGGTACTAGATTATCGAGTTACTAGTTGGACAGGTGAGTCGGTAATCGGACCGATGGGCCATTGCTTAAAATTATTTTAAAACATAAAATTTTGAGGAAATTATAGTCTTAGGTTTAGATTTCCATTATCACAAATCAGATCTCTAGTTTAACATTTCAAAAATCAGGTTTTTTATGTCTAATTAATTAATTATAAAACTTCATCCCAACTAATAATTTAATCCAAAATCAAACCTAAATTTCCTCATTCCTCCCGTCCAATTTCCTCTTCTCCCAAACCCAGTCGTCTTCTCTCTCTTTACACATGGTAACGAAACCACCACCACCACCGCTCGTCGCCTCCACTGCCACCAACCACCACTGCTCTCACCCATTTCTCCATTTTCTCACCATTCTCCACTCTCTTCACTCACGGTGACACAGCAACCACACGCCTCCACCGCCACCGTCTCACACTATTTAACCTTGAAGCGGCGACAACGATCGAAGCGGTTCGTTTCTCTGTCATCTCTCCGACGCTAGAAGCTGTTCGTTATCCGTCTTCTCTCCCCACTGCGATGTCGCCCGCCTACAAATCGAGCAGATCTATAATTTCTATTTTTGTAAGGTTTTCGAGTTTGATTTATCAGATGGTTGTGGTGTTTGCAGATTTGTTGGGTGTGTGTATGTGCGCGACGACGCTGCGATTGGGTGTGTGTGTGTTTGAGGGTGCGGCGGTTGGGTGTCGATACATTAGTCGATGGTGTGATGGTGGTGTGTTGTTGGCGGTGGTGAGTTTGGAGGTGGTGGTCGTAAACGGTGCGGTGACGTGTTGTTGGTGGTGGATCGGGCGTTGCGAATTGTGGATTTGAAGTTGGTGGCGGCGGTGGTTGTGTGTTCTGTGTTGTTTTAGCGGTGCGTGTGGCGATGGTAGTTTTAGGGGTGGTGATAGTTGTGTCGGGAAGGGGAGGGGTGGTCTTGGTTTTGAGAGGTTGATGTTGTTATTGGGCGGAGACGGTGGTGGTGCCACTGGTGGAGGTAGTGGCTAAGTGATGGTCACAAATGATTTTTGGGGGTGGTCACAAATGGTTTGGTGGTTTGTGACCAATAGTTTGGTTGGTGGTAAACAATAAACAATATGTGACCAATGAATTAGAAAAAATGTGACCAATACATACTGTGTGACCTAAAAATTATTAATTTGTGACCAATTATATGATAAATTGTGACCTAAATATAATTAATGTTCAATTAATGTGATGTTTGTGACTATAAAATAAGAAATGTGACTTATAAATTTGTGATCTGTGACCGATGAATAAATTGTGACATTTAAATGTTTAAGTTGTGACCGATGAACAAATTGTGACATACGAAATTTTCGAATTGTGATCTAAACTTTTGTGAATTGTGACCAAATTGCATAGATTTGTGACATTAATATATTCGTCGGAGTTGGAACACTGCTCGGAATCGGAGTAGTCGTCAGAATAAGTGACGGCGGAACGATCATCGTAATAATCGTCGGAATCGGAGTAGTCATTCGAAGGGTCGCCGGAGAAGTTGTCGGAGCGACAAGGGTTGTGGATGTGGGGTGGGGTAATTATATTATATTATAATTAAATGTTTAATAATAAATTAATTTTATAATTTATTATTTCATAAATAAAAATTTAAAAAAACTAATGTTGAAATATGAATTTTGTTTTTGTATTTTTAAAATGGTGTAAACTGTGAAGTAAATGCCTTATAAATGTATTGTTCCCTAAAATTTTCTCTTTTAGATAAAATAAAGTAAAATTGTTTGTCATTAATTATTTTTATTTCTTTAAATTATTGATTTATTGAACTCATTTATTAGTGATTATGGTTGTCATTTTTGTTATTTACAAACCTTTTATTAGTAATCAATCAATAATCTATGTATGTGTATTAAATATTCCATTCATCTTAATTAAAAATAATTTTTCATACGTAATAAGTGTAAATCAAATAATAAAGTGATGTTTGTTCCTCAAGTGGTTTGGCTGTTCTTCTTCTTCTTCTTATCTGAAGGTTTAAAATTCAATTCCTTGCAACCTAAAATTTCACTTGAAATTTTTGAAACCTGATCAAAAATGGGTCAATTGAGCCGGTTTTCAAAAATTGTCAAAATAGAAAATAAAAAATGAATTCAAAACTGAAATGCAAACCAAATTGTCCCTTTACTTTTGGTGATAAATGTTAAGATGAATCCCACCGATTAAACACTAAAATATTCTAACATACAAATATTTGCGCTACTTTTTCTAACAAGATTGACTGAAATGCAAACCAAATTGTCCCTTTACTTTTGGTGATAAATGTTAAGAGATGAATCCCACCGATTAAACACTAAAATATTCTAAAATATAAATACTTGCGCTACTTTT
Source organism: Fraxinus baroniana (assembly GCA_903798355.1). Lineage (NCBI taxonomy): Eukaryota > Viridiplantae > Streptophyta > Magnoliopsida > Lamiales > Oleaceae > Fraxinus > Fraxinus baroniana. The sequence continues at coordinate 8,807 of CAIGRO010031463.1, read as the reverse complement.
TCTAACAAGATTGACTTTATAAAAAAGAATCTTAAATCTTTAAATAATGTTAGTCAACCTCATTGATGCTATATAACATTATTCTCAATGCTTAAAAAATGAGGTGAATGGCTGACTTTGATATAAATTTTCAGTGGGACATGTTTGCTTATTTTTAAAGATCAACATTGATTTGTGTTCTCCTCCGCGAGAACATCAAAATCATGTATTTACTTGCAAAAAATGAAGCTTTGATGAATGATAAATTGAAATTCAAAGTGCACCATTAGAATATGGTTTATGTTAGAGGGAAAACAAAATTCATAGGAAGTTTATGAAAGCAAGAACCACTTTATATATGGTTACACTTTGGAAGGGTGTAATCATGTATAGCGTAAAGGCTCTCTCCACATGTGCGTGCATGAGAGCAAATCACGGATCAAAATAGGTTTCAAACCTTGAATTTATGTGTGTACACAAATGTTAGGCCGAATTGACCAAAGTTTAGCTCTTTAGGAGGGCCTATGTTTTTCTAATTTTTTTGCTTTCAATAACTGACTTTTGATTTCTAAAACTGCTAAAACTCCAATGATTGTTGTTATTAATGTTTGAAACTGTTGAAACTCCAATGGTTATTACCATTGAGTTAATGGACAGATTTAACTCGTAATTACTGGGGTTAAGTCTATATGAAACCTTATTTTTCCACTGTTCCAGACATGAAGAATACATTCTCTGCATTACAGTTCCAAAACACATGAAAAATCTCTGCTGCATGTGAAATTGTCCTTTGTCTGCATGCGAAATTTACTGGCTGTCAAAGTATTGGTGGTAATATTGTTCAGATACTAAGTTAGTTCACCGGAGTAAAATCTGCAGTGCTCAGATTCTATTTGTTTATCGTTGTATTTTGAGAAATAGACGCTCAAATTAAATCTCAAGCACCTACGGTAAGTGGACAAATCTGTTTTAAGAAAAGTGTGCTTACATAGACCTCGGCTTTTAAAGTTCAATTGAATTTTTATTCTGGTATTTAGATTATTTGTTCTATTTTATCGTGATTTATATAATTTATTTTGTTTGTTGTGATTAGCAAATTATTTAATCTGCTATATCTTAGTTATTATTCGGTAAGTTATTTTCTACACGATAAACTATATGTTAGTTGCATATACGGTATGTTAGTTGTGTATTCGATAAGTTGCATATACAGTAAGTTGTATATCCGATATGTGTTGTAAATTCGGTATTTGTTAAATCGATATTCGTTCACGAATATTTTATCTAACAATTAGTGTCAGTCTAGATATCAATAATTAAGCATTATTAAATGATCGAATATATCTTTATTTAAAATGTACAATTATTTATGATGTCTAGACCGGTGAAATAAGCACAAATTGTGATTAAATATCATTACTCCAAATTTTACTGCGATATTAGAATTAGAGATGGCTTAAGTTTAACTATTCTTGAAATGCGTGAGTTTCATGAATGATGATCAAATCATTTGAATGTTAGCATACAAATAAGCCCATGTTTGTCTACGATTAATGTAGAAAAACGAGTTTTGAAATAGTAAATTTTTAAATAATATGTGATTAAAAAGTATGAAAAATGTCTGTATTTACGTACGAAATACTTTATTTTGTGAATTTGTGACTGAAAATGAATTTTAAAAAAAAAAATGAAATAATGGTAGACAAACTGGGGCTAAATGAACCTTTGAGCAATACTCGGTTCAATTGAATTATCAGCCAAGTTAAAGGAGCCCCATTCAAATTATGATGAATCATTATTTATTTCAGGTTGAGAAAAATCATAAGCGTATACTACTAAAGTAAAGTTTTGTGCACAATATACATATGTTTAACGCGTAAATAGGGGAAGAAAAATTAAATCTATAGATAGAATTGAAAAAGGTTAAATAAATACCTAACAAGGAAGAACCATCTAACAAATAAACTCACATTGCTCAGTCTTGTATAATCCATGTAAAAGTATCCCTAACGAGATGGGTTTGGATCGGGATCGTGGTAGCCATTCTCGTCCCGTGTCCCCATCGAGTATTCTTACCTCCTTGCCCCGTCCCCAATACCCCGATTAAGATGGGAAAGAGACCAAAGCAGAGGCAAGGGCAAAGTTGGGCTGGACGGAGGGGCCAGATCCCCTACCACGTTTAACATTCCATTACTCTTTATTATTTTTAGTTGGTGAAAATCATTACTTTCCAATTTGTAGAACCCAAGTTTCCTCTCAAAATGATGGTGATTATTTTATTTTTATGTTATAAAAAATTTATATTTTGATATGGACTTTCGGGTAGGGACCATGTTTCCCATACCTGTCCCGTCTCCCACCCAGGGCAACGACCCCTTATCCCATCCCCGCCTTGTGTACCCGATTAGTCGAGATCAGTAAGTTATCCGAGTTTGTTGGATGGCAGCGACTATTGTTGACCCCCGGTAGCAGCGACAGAGGGAGGGATGAAATGTCTTATCTGCATTGCTGCACTATTATGCAAGTAATATGGGCAAACATATTCCTATTCCAATTTCAACAAACAGAAACACCAAACATAGAATCCAACTATTTTATTATCGAACATGCAGAATCATTTGTAAATACAGTAATATTTTAATAAGCGAATTTTCACACAATGCCTTGACCAGGGTCGAAGCGGGATGATAAGAAATAGAGCACGGGAAAAGGGAACGCCAAATGAAACTCAAACCTTACTGATTCTTGGTTGACCTGGAATTTTCTGTAAATGACAGAGCATGAGAGCTAAGATTTGAGCTTTGCCTAGCGAACAGGTTTGGATATGAGAGAATTGTGTCATCGTCCATAGAAGGTAATCTGTGAGGTTGGTGAGCAGTTCCGGGGCTGACAACATGATTGTTGGGCGATGAGGGATTCACTTCCCCTTTGGCATTGTTAGAACCAAGGTCTGACGCCTGATGCATGCAAGGAGAACCCAAAACACTGTCAGAACCAAACGAGCTTTGATTATCCAAAACAGGCTTTTCTATGTCATCCAACGTGGCTTTGTTACCATGAAAAGGGTTTTCAACACCATATGAAACCACGTCATTATTTTTCCTGACAAGTTCACTAATTCTAAGCTGAGCAAGGCTAGCTGCAGAGCGGGCAGCAGCTGCTGCACGATCAGCACTATCAGCAGCAGCCTGAGCAGCAGCCAATACATCCTGTAAATCCACATTGTTCTCACTTTTGATACCCACGACAGGGGTAGGTATATTTCCTTGTCTCAAAGGAACTGACGCAGAAGATTGTGATGGAGGAGATATGAATGGCACAAACTGTTTGCCTTCCACTGGACCCAATGAAATATTGGGGGATTCACGTTCTTTGCTAACTGATTTCTCCAGCAACACTTCTTCTGACTGACTTCTGTTATCTCCAGAAGGTTCTGAATCTTCTTCGTAACTTTCAGATAGGGCAGATGCAGGAAAAGGAAGCATTTCTGGTGCCGAGACTGTGCCTTTACTTGACTGTAATGGCTGCTTAGGAACTTCCGGAAAATCTAATACTTCAAAATCCGAATCGGAATCAGACTGTTTCTCCGTGTCTTGTTTGGATGCGGAATACAATGGTTCATCATGTTTCTCACTGTGAGAGGGCAACTTAGAACCACTGACAAATTGCGTCGGACCGCTCTGGAAAGGAAAGGCACACACATCAGGCATGAAGGTATAAATGGAGTTTAGCAATGAGAAGTAATCTGTACCAGTAAGTCTTCATGTGGCTTCAGCAATTCAGTTTCAGACGCACTTGGATCCCAGTCTAGCTCATGCTCTTCAGCAATTTCCTTGAGCAGCTTCAGTTTCACATTAGGAGTTGGAGCTCGAACAGATAATTGCTCCACCAACTACAAGTGTATAAAATATCACAGGAAATAAGAAGAGAAATAAAGTTAAAACAATTTCAAATTCTGAATAAAATTCCATAAGATGACATATTATTCAACCTGGCGATTTACACCACATTCCGGCCTAAGCTCAGTTGCAGAAGAAACAAATTCTTTTCCATATTTTCCAGCAAACAGCATTTGAACCTGCATTAACTCTGGGAGATCGGCACACCTTGGTGCAGCAAAGCATACACTGGAAATTGCTTCTTTCAAGTCTAGAGGACACTCCCTAAACATTGTAAAGAACGTTTACATTCAGATCATAGAACAAGTCGGTAAAGTTCGTTGTACCTCAGTGGCTCAGTCAGAGAGTAATAACGTAATCTCTAATAAGAAAATGAAGAAAATACTTCATATAGCCCCATCATTCAACAATCTGCATCACCAACTATTGATATAGGGTCAAAGGGGGCGAGACAGAATCGTAAGATAGAAAAGCTTAAGGTAGTACCTAAAGCATCAAAATCAGTTTTATTAAATATTAGTCTAAACCCAGACAAGCTGAAGCATTTGGTTACTCCAATTTTACATTCTATCTGGTTTTTCAGATGAATTTTGCAACCGAAATGGGAAAGCAAACACAATATTTTCTATATTTCTTTAATTTTTCCCTGACAACATTCTATACCATCAGGAAAGACCCAATTATAATTTTCAGACTATATGATCAACTTCAATCAAAGATTCCTACTTTTCTAAACCTCTTACCAGAGCCGTGGAGGTTAATATCATCTCTAACCAAACAACTATTACTGACAAGTGGCCACTCATTTACAAGCAAGAACAGTTTAAATTTAATGTTCTATTATATGAAAAGAATAAATTACATGTTGCATTATTGTCTCCGCAACTAAAAATAAGTTTTAACCATCTTGTAGTTGGAGTCCGGAAAGACCATGGACATGTATAAATTAGGTCGAACTCAAATTTCTATAGACAGGCCAAGTAGGATTGATTTACAACAAATGTAGTCTAATTTCTTAGCTTTCCAAATCTAGCGTTGAAATTTCATGTCAGAAAAAACGAAATAAAGGCAAACCAGGCCAACGGTATCTCATCTCACAAACAAGCCATCTGTTTCAAGTTAGAAGTCCCTGTCCATTACAAGTTTACAACAGTGCTTTTATTGAAGAAATTTTACTTCAGGAGGGAGGAATTCCCAGGAAAGGAATAATTTGTTGAAAACAGTAAACAGGAAGTTTCAAGGAAGAGTACATTTGCGAAAGGCTTGTATGTCTTGAATCCAACTACAAGATGGTATAGTACGTATGCAGATACAAGTGATGAAACATCCAGGAAGCCCATACACAGGGTACACTTATGGAGTACATATGCAGCAATACATCGTATCCCTAGACCCTAGGTATTCAAAATTAGTTTTCAATTCATACATAATCGTGCAGTGCCCATGCTGCTTCTAAGATTCAAATAATTTTCTTAATTAAAATCATATTCCTAAAACTTACAAACTTGCCTACTCATTGGACTGAATTTTGAGAACTAACATTTTTTTCTCTAACAAAAAAAGAAATTGACTTTAGTGCTATTTTGCTCAGACTCGGGTATAGGTACATATCTAAGAGTTGGATCCTTGTTTTAAAAATCAAAGGTTATGGGGCTACGGTTAAAAAGACCAAATTTTGGATACCGATATGGGGATCCGTCTCACATAGTCCAATCCAAATTTTGGATGCCGGTATGGGGATACATCTCACATAGTCTTTGTTTACTAAGGTTTATTTACTTGACCAATCATCACTTCAATGGATTCATGTTTTCAATTTATCACATTCGTTTCCATATAGGCACATTCAAGCCTACTCAACTATTTTTGCACACAATTTACCACCCAATTCATACAGTTCCCTTTGCCTCTAACATGCAAGGAAAAAGTTCTAGACAACATAATAAAAATTTTAATATTAGAATACTTGTATGAAAAAGTCACAGTAATGTGAGGGAAATCGTAAGAAGTTTGTCTAATTTGAATTAAATCTACTTTATGCATTTTTCTTTCCCTGTTATTTTTAATGCAGTGTTTAACCCAAAGATATCTTAACACAGCAAATGCCTCCTCTAAATCTAAAGACCTCACCAACATAAATCAAAACCTATAAAATCAAAGCTTAAAAAGGTAATTATTTATTAATTAAAAAATAGAAAGCTATAAAGATTAAAACATATAACATATAAATACATGTGCTTATACGATGAACAAATTTGTCCTTTGGCTACAATCAATTAAAGGTTTGAGAACATGGGTACCACAAATGAAAAGTTAGGGTAAAAACTGCAATCAAGTGAAAGGTTTAGGACCGTAGCTGCAATTTTTCCTTAAAATTTGACATTTATAACAATAAACTTATTTGTGATTTTTATTAAAAAGAAAATTCTTATGAACTATGAAGGAATATTTTATCCCCACTATTTAAATTTTCAATACAAAAGCAATCATTGCATCTGTGCTTTTCTCAAATTGGATATGTTGGCGCAATGGCATTCTTACAATTTGTCTCACAAACCATAGATCTTCACAGTTATATAGATGCAATTGTTGTTTACTTTTGTATGCAGAAGTGAGAGGAGAAATGGCATTATTTGGAGATGACACAAAGATGTGATCATACGTTAGATTTTAAAAGGATATTCTCAATAGCTTATTGCATATGTCTTTGATCAAATAGTGATCCTGGAGTATGATTTAGTCGATGTTAGAATATCCTTAACAAATAACTTACAATATAAGTATGTTTTGTATGATGAACAATTAAGTGGCTTACCGTCCCCAACCATTCTTATTTTTTCAATTTTCGTAATTACTTCACCCATAGGAAAGAGTAAAAAGACTCCAAAAATGCTCACACATCCCAGAAAAGGCCAGATAAAGGAAAAGCAAGATAGAATGTCTCAAAATCATTATGGAAAGAAAATATAGGGAAGTTTTATTGAACTGAAAAAAGAAACCTATGACGAAAAATATAGCAGTGGGAAAGACTTGGATATCTTCTCATTACTGATCTCTCCTAGTTTTTGGTTTTGCTACATAACGATTACCAGAACCTTACCTGTTTCTGCTCCCTTATCATTGAGCTAAAGTACCTATATATAGATATTAAAATAAGGGGGTGGTGGAGGACAAAATACCTTTGTGCTTCAATGATTGGAAGACGTACAACTATAAGCTCACAGAATAGCTCAATTATCTCCTGTGCTGCCATCATCTTCTCTTCTCTTATTATATGCTCAACCTAAATTACAAAATAATTATAATCATTTTCTGCATGAAGGCAAAGACTGCGTGTAAAAACCAAATAATTTATAAGAACGAAAAGGAGAAGATTAATACTCGAATCCGAGCAGTTGCTTCTTGGCCGGTCTCAAGGAGCTTGGCAATTTCTCTACGCATTTGCTTTATTTGTATCTCTCTTCTGTTCCTCAGTAGCTTTATTCGGGGAATTGTCAGTTTCAACAACGTTTTACTGTAACATTAAGAAAAAAGAATATCAGACATACTATCCTCACTTCAACAATCCCCACCACTTTAATATTTCCCCAATTTTATTTTATTTTTAAAACGCCAAAAAGCCAATCAAAATTGATCGAGTATAGCAGCACATAAAATCATCAATTAACAATTATACACTTTTCATCTTGAAAATATCATGCTCTGATTTGATCGCGAGTCCACAATTTTTGAACAGTTCCTCACCAACTTATCCAATTGTGTATATTTACAAAAACCCTAGAAACGAACAAATTATGATTAAAAAATTAAAAATGCGATAAGAAAAAATAGATTACCATTTCGCAGCTTTGAATCCTCCCTTATTCATAAAAGAATCCATCATCGACGTCGCAAATTTTTTTCTAATCACAGTACGCGAATTGAACTTATTGACTAGCAGATGGCGAAATTTATATAATTATTGAGATAATTTGATGACTTTGGGTATCAATATAAGATATAAGAAATAGATTTATCAGATCGAAAAATCAAAAGAATCGAAGAGGATTGTAAATATAATTGTTTACCCGTGTGTTAAAGCGTGGCAGGTCCCCAACTTCGAGAAATGTTCATTTTAGTCACTTGACTAGTTTTTTAAACTTCCTAGTCAAGAGTCCGTGCAATGCACGGGTTGTGATACTTTTAAAAGTGGGAGATGCTACATGTACTTGGGGGATGACTACATGGCTTTTAAGTAAACCATGTATCCCCAATTTTATTTTATTTTTAAAATAACGCCAAAAAGCCAATCAAAATTGATCAAGTATAGCAGCACATAAAATCATCAATTAACAATTATACACTTTTCATCTTGAAAATATAATGCTCTGATTTGATCGCGAGTCCACAATTTTTGAACAGTTCCTCACCAACTTATCCAATTGTGTATACTTACAAAAACCCTAGAAACGAAAAAATTATGATTAAAAAATTAAAAATACGATAAGAAAAAATAGATTACCATTTCGCAGCTTTGAATCCTCCCTTATTCATAAAAGAATCCATCGTCGACGTCGCAAATTTTTTTCTAATCACAGTACGCGAATTGAACTTATTGACTAGCAGATGGTGAAATTTATATAATTATTGAGATAATTTGATGACTTTGGGTATCAATATAAGATATAAGAAATAGATTTATCAGATCGAAAAATCAAAAGAATCGAAGAGGATTGTAAATATAAGGTTATGTTTGATTTGGCAAAATTTTCATTGGTTTCCTACTTCCACTTTTTGACTGTTTGATAGGCAAAATTTTTCATGAAAAATGTTTTCCTCCTTTTTTCTAGGTACAACCCTTTGATGCACAAATGATGGAAAATGTTTTCCCAGGGAAAATGTTTTCCCACCTCCACCAACTTTTTTTTTTTTTTTTTAAACAATGGCAAC
>CAIGRO010031458.1:0-12382 GCA_903798355.1 Fraxinus baroniana | reverse complement strand
TCTTCCGACCACCGTCTTCTCTCAACCATCGTCTTCTTCCGACCACAATCTTCTTCATACATTCTTCTCCAAATGCGATAAGTTGGAGGTGGAGGTGGAAGTGGTGGTGCGAGATGCTATAGTTGTGGCTGTACATAGTTGCTAGAGAGGGGCTGTAATGTAGCCCTTTTCTCGTCTATCTCTCTATGGTGCCGGAGATTGTGGGGGTGGGGGATGTCGTGAGAACTAGTGGCTCCTAGTGGTTGTGGCGATGGTGCATTACAGGAGGTGACAATGGTGGTATATCACAGCAACGATGCTGGCAGTGATGAATTGGGCAATGTTGTGTCAACTGATGCCGGTGATAGTTCACAGCGCAACGGTAGTTCATCGCAGTTGTAGTGTCAGTCCGTGCGCGGCTATTCATCTTTGCTGCGCACAGTGCAATTCATTAATCCTCTTTTTTTATGTGGTGGTTGGGTGCGATGGTGCTTAGTGGTGGTTGGGTTTGGTTGAGGTTAGGCGTGGTAGTGTGCAGTGCTATGTCCGGTGGTTGGGTGTGGTGGTGTGTAGTAGGTACTGTGTGTGGTGTGGTGGCTATAATGGTATGTGCGGTGTGTAGTGGGTGCTATGCGGTGGTGTGGGGGTGTTATGGTGGTGATAGGTTGTGTTTGGCGGTGGTATGGTATGCTGGTTGCAGCTACAAGCATCGGATCTTCATGTGGTGGCTATTGTGCGGTATGCTAGTGGTCGTCGTGGTTGTTTGTGACCAATTTTGTGTTAATTGTGACCGATTGTTACTTGAGATTTATCTTGGTCACAAACAATCACATTCAATACAAATTTGGTCACAGTTAGTCACACTTAAGACAAAGTTGGTCACAGATAATCTATCTCCTGCTAATGTTGAATTGGGAAGTTCATATAAGTTGGTAACTCGTTCATGGAAAATGCTGGGGGTGTAGGTAAGCTCCTCTATGATGTTAAGTAGGGTGCAACCTGATATCTATTCCATTCTAGATTTTGGAGAAGGTATGACTTGGGTTGTAGGAAGCATTGACGGTACAAAAGGTGTAGTTTCATTCGATGCCCTTGGTTATTTGTGGTAACCCTATGCAATCAAGTATGTGTTTGTTGTAACTGTTTGTGACAAATTTTATGTTGATGGTGACTGATTGTGACTTGAGATTGACCTAATCACAGACAGTCACAATGAACACAAATTTGATCACAGTTAGTCACATTAAATACAAATTTTGTCACAATTAGTCACGGATGACATCGGTAACGCATGGGGATAGTGGTGGGTGATCATAGGCGTAGGGGTGTGATTTTTAATTTTTGATTTTCTGAAAATTTTTAAGTCGTTCGAGCGACCGTTGGAACAGTTGCTGGAGTGATTATCAGAACAATCGCCGGAGCGACCCCCGGAGCCGATGGCTGTTTTCGGTGGAGAGGTGGAGGGAAGGCGGTGCAGTGGGGTTATATGATGAGGAATGTGAGGTGGAATTAGTAGAAATAATTAATGTATATTATATTATAATTTAATATTTAGTTAAATTATTTACCACCTGATTTTTAAAATATTTTAATGAGTTTTTTATTTATGAAATGTGATCTTTAAAACTAGGAGTTATGTATTGTTCCCTTTGTTTAATTAATTTGCTAATTTGTTTAGAAAAAATTAAAATAATTTAATTAATTCAATATAAAAAATTATTTATATTCGATTCTTATTCGGGTCTTCGCTTTGGGTCTAGAACCAAGAACAGACCCAAACTCATCAGTTCTCGATTCAGATACCCGTTCAGGTATTTAACTTATGAAGAACCACTCGATTCGGTTCGGGTTCGGTTCAGTCCAGGAGTTTTGTCCAGTCCTAAAAGTATATATATCGTAAAGTAATAATTTGAGTCAATAAATTTTTGAAAAAAAATATTTCAAAAATGATAAGTAATAATATATAATTATTTAGTTATTATTTATTAATTAAANAGTTCTCGATTCAGATACCCGTTCAGGTATTTAACTTATGAAGAACCACTCGATTCGGTTCGGGTTCGGTTCAGTCCAGGAGTTTTGTCCAGTCCTAAAAGTATATATATCGTAAAGTAATAATTTGAGTCAATAAATTTTTGAAAAAAAATATTTCAAAAATGATAAGTAATAATATATAATTATTTAGTTATTATTTATTAATTAAACAAAAAAGTATAAAAAAAAACATAGAATTGAACCACATACCTCTAATGCAAAAGATGGCCCTTCTACCATGTGAGCTACACTTCTTGTTGTTGAGCAATGGTATAATTATTAATTAATATTTAGTTATTATTTACGTATTTAAAAATTAAAAGTGAGAAGGTTGTGAAAGAAAATCGAACCCGGGAATCGAACGCGGAAAGCAGACTCTCCTCCAATTAATCTACGCACCATTTCGATGGGAATTCTACAATAACATATATATATAAATAATTATTTTCATATTTCTTAATTAATTTGGATTTGGATTTGGATTTCAAGTGAATTTTTTTGAAAGGTTTGGTATTTTAGGTGACTCAAATGAAAGGTTTGGATCAAGTTTACGACGAAGTGAAAAATTTGGTAGATGCAATTCTCTCTTTTTATATTGTAGCCACCAAATGATATGGAGGCCAAGTGATAATATTGTTTTTTGGTGTTGGAAAGAAAAATTAGCCTTAGCTTGTCTCTTTAGACAGGTCCATCACGATTTGCGAATTCAAAAAAGAGTGGAGCATCGTGACTGGGATTTACAATTTACATGCATGATACCAAATAAAATCAAGAGCAATGTTATTAAGCCTCAGTTTGGTGATCATTTATTTGAAAAATTACTGTTTTAAATAGTGTGTATTTTAGAGAATGTGTGATTAAAAAGTAGGAAAAATTTTGATTTATATGTTTACATTATTTAATTATATAAATGTATGGTTGAAAATGAGTGTATAATTTTGTTTTTAAAGAATGAGACAAGTAGAGGCTAAGTTCCACTGACGCTTAGCATTAGTTTAAAGTTATAGTGCATTTTTATGTATTGAAAATGTGACAATGACTATTAACTACCGTCAAATAGATGGATGTAAGTATAGTGAGATTGAATAATATTGATCTAAAAATAATATTTGCTCTATTATCCTTAAAATTAATACTAGAATACAAAGTGCTTACTTAATCATACTTAAAATTAAGCTACTTTTCTAAATATTAGAAAAATTAATAACCACAATTTATTTGTTTTGAACTACAAAAAGTAACGAGTCCCCAATACATATAATCACTTATAAGCCAACTCAAAGACGTGCGAGAAGAAATCAACAAAAAAACTCAAATTTATATGTTTAATAGTGTTTTTGAATACTAATAAGCAACGAGCTCTATGCAAAATATAAGTAATAAGTGAGTAATATGTTATGGATAATATGAATGTATTAAAATAAAGATATGTTTGGATTAACTTAAGAAAAAAGTCAAGCTCTGCTTTCATGCAAATAAAAATTTCCATGCCAGCTGGAAGTATCAAATTAAAAAACATTACATTACATGTCATATAAATTGCTAGAAAATTGAAAAGTTTTGAAAATTTCAAAGATTCTTAAAATATTACGAAACAAAATAAATAAATTTTCCACCAGGTTGGTCCACCTAAAAATGCCGAGAGAAGCTTGAGAGGGTGGGATTTTTTTGTCATTTTTTATTATAATGCGGAACCCACTCATATGAGTATTGGTAAACATTTTGTAAACCATTAAGAATTATTCAAAAATGCCAGTAAATATTAGGAAAAGTCAAAAGTGACGTCGTTGACGGTTGAAATAAGCAATTTGCATATTTTTACATGCAAATTACCCGCCAGACCAGATCTCTCTATAATCTATATACACACGCATTCAATTACACATCATTATTAGATATGAAAAGTCCATCATTTCGTGGCAAGCGCCGGAGTTCTAGCTCTGGATTGCCGGAAAAGGTGACCCACTTTCGGAGTTCATCTAACCATTCCTCTTCCACTGCTTCCTCCTCCTCCCACAAGTCAACAACCGGTTCCACAAAGAACCCCGTCAAGAACGCCGCCCGTTCCGTGGCCGACGCTTTGGTGGCTTGTTTTACTCCGCCGGAGACGCCCAAAAACTCCGGCAACTTCAGTGTTTCTTCAGGTACATCATTTGATTCGAACTTCCGTTTGTGTTTACTGTGTTTCGCAGATATGTGTTTGTGATTTTGTCGAAGGGGAAATATGGTTCTTGAGTTGACTAAGTCTTTGTGATATGCCCAAGATCTATTTTTTTTTTTTTTTTAATGAACCTGTGAGATTTGATTTTTCTGGTTACATTTTTTCTTGATTTTCTTTTAGATGGGGAAATTTTTTGCTATTGATAGAATGTGACTTGAATGGATCAGATAAGAAATTTGGATCTTCTGTTAACATATCTTTAAGATGCATAATGCATTACTTTTCCTAAATTTATTTGCTTGATTTGTTTATTTAGGATTTGGTTTCAACATCTATGAACAATTGGTGTCCAACAACTATGTTATGAATCAACCAAAATATCTCTTGTTAGAAGAAATATTAATATGCTCAGATCGTTGTTAGCAATGTTGGGAATTCAGGAATTGCGTATCGTTCGATACCACTTGATGAAACCAACCACCGGATTGATATGTTGAAATTATATGGCACAATAATGAAGAATTTGACCACAAGAAAAAAAATAAAAGAAGACAAGAAAATATGGCAGATAAATTATGAGATTTTATTGACTCAAGAATAATAGAGAGGAAGAAAATAGCAATGGACCATATAAGTCTAGTAATCGATTTTCTCACATTATAAAATTGTATATAATAGCCTAATATTTATGAAGAACGTGTAGGGGATATCTAAACCCTCCTAATAGAGTTGTTGATGAAGTATGATACCAAAAAATCGAGTACAATCCAAATTACAACTCTCAATGAGTTTTCAAAATAGAACTTCAACTTGATATAGGACTCCAATAGCATTCCAAACTGAATTTTTCTTGACGTGCACTTCAATTAGAATTTTTCAATTATTGTAGCAAGAAATTCGAACACACCCAAATTCTAACAAACTAAATCTTTTATGTCATTCGACTACTGACCAACCCATGGACTTAACAACAACATTATTTCTATCCAACTAGTTTTGATACCACTTGTTAGGATCTTATTTCAACTATCTCATGTGAAAACCAAATGGTGTCCAGTGAGGACAATGAGATCTAAGGAAGTAATTTGGCTGATGCATATTTTGATGGCTAGATTTATTCATTTTCTTTTATGCATCTTTTGTAGGGATGATTGCGTAGGACTCATAAGTATTATGTGTTGGGTTTATTAATTGGTCATATGAGCTTACATATGTAATTAATTGTATATAAGGCTATTTTAAAATAGAGCACAACTAAAGTGATCTAATAAAGAATTAAATTATTGGGCTTATGACATCTAAATAAAGTGTGGGTCGGATTATATGTGTAGAGACCAAATCTATTAGCGTTGTGTTTGACGATGGACCAAATACATATGAAAACTATAAATAGAGTTATGATTCCAAATTCATATGCAATTTCTCATTCTTTGTGTCATCACATCAACACGAGAATTATTAGAAAAAACATATTGAAGAAGAAGATCAAGAAGCCCACAATCAAGAAGCAAGAAGAAGGATTTGAGCAATTACAATCGAAAAACAAGACAATCAAAATTATGGAGCAAGAAACAAAATCAAGATCAAGAACTCAAGAATCAAAAGAGTCAATAATCCAGATTCAAGATCTGGAATCAATATCCAGTAATAATCTGTGGTTGAAAAAGAAAGAAAAATTATTTTGGAAGATTGCATTCTGTAATAGTAAATTGATCTAATTTTCTAAAGTAGATTAGTTGAAGTAACATATTACTAAAGTAACATCTCTTGCCTAAATTAATTTATTTGAAATGTTAGGAAGGTTGTTTGTACGTAATTCATACGGGTGTTGACCAGCCCGAAGGAAAGTTAATATTTGACCAAATTATTTACATACATGTGGTAATAAATATGTGACAACTGTACAATTTTCTATTATGTGAACATTGAGTCGATCCAAAGATAGACTTGATGTTTAAGCGGATTTATTATCAATATTTGATTATTACAATAAGAGTGTCACTTACAAGTTGATATTTCTATCGAAAAACTAAATATCAATGTTGTTCTCAGTCTCTTGTGATAGAGTTCATCATTATTTGAAATTATTGATTGTCCAATACGGATTCCTATGTGAACATGTTAATTCAGTTTAAGTTCTCTATTCATTTAATCCATCAACTTTTGTAAATTCGCCAATATCAATTTAATCCATGTGTTAGAACCAAAGTTTAAGGGCTGAAAAGAGAACGTTTATATTGTTCTTGGCATCATGAATCTAGACTTTGCATTTAGGAGTGAACATCCCATTACTGTTACGGATAAAAGTTCCGTTAATAAAAATGGGACTAGGATAAGTGGGATCATTCAAACCAATTAAATCTTATGATCACGAAACGTGAAATTCCAGCAGCATTCAAGGACGTTGTATCCGATAATGTAACTATTGCCAAGGAGTAGAGGTGGCAATGGGCTTAGCCGAGCCTGCTCGGCCCTTGTCCACACTAGCTCATGCTCGTTAGAGACAAGCCGAGCTTAAGCTCGGCTTGTCCTATTTTGGGCGAGCTCGGCTCGTGCTCGGAGCTCACCCAAAATAGGTACTCAGCGAGCCCGAGTCGAGCCGGCTCTGCTCGTTTTCTTTTAAGATAAGCCTTTTTGGGAAAAAATTTTTTTGGACAAGCCTACGAGCCGGCTTGTGGCTCGCACCACAAGCCGCTCGTAAAAAAAACGAGCCGAGCAGGCTTGGCTCGCCAGCGAGTCCCCTGCCCAGCTCGTGTTCGTGGCTCGTCAAAACAAGTCGAGAAGCCGGCTCGGTTCGTTTGCCACCTCTACCAAGGAGTTTCTTGATGAAATTGAAAAAAAAAATACTTTGTAAAAGGCAATAAGGCCAGAGCTACCACGCTTTTAGTAAACTTAGTTTCACTAAAGTACAAATGTAAAGAAAACATAAAGGAGTGCATTATTGAGATGTCTCATCTTGTTTCAAAACTAAAAGCATTAAAGGTTGAGCTGTCTGATGACTTACTTGTGCATTTTGTTTTGATTTTTATTCTTGCACAATTCGACTAATTTAAGGCCAGTTACAACTATTAAAAGGGAAAGTGGACTCTTAATGAGCTCATTCTATATTGTATGTAAGAAAAAGAAAGGCAAAAGCAAGATAAAACTGATATTACTTACTTGGCAAGTACCTCTAAAGACAAATTATAGAGAATTGAAAGCTGCATTCGGCTCGATTCAAAATAAACAGCGAAAACCTGAAAATGATAAATTTGGCTGTTACTTTTGTGGAACTTTAGGATATATAAAGAGAGACTGTACTAAATACCACGCTTTACGTGTAAAGAAAAGTACACTTCTCACTTTGGTTTGCTTTGAGATTAATTTAGTTTCAATACCTAGACACACTTAGTGAATAAAATCCTGGTTCCACCACTCACGTAAATGTGTCTATACGAAGTTGCATGAACAATCAAAAGTCAATTGGTACCAGTTCTTTATTGGATTACGATAACCTATGTCTACTTAATATGATTGCCTCTTATAAAGAAACATTGCATGTAAATTCACATGGTATTAAACATAAATTAACCAATGAGAATCTTGCATCATTATTGCACAAGCGATTAGGTAACATCTCTCAAAAGAGAATGAAAAATCTTGTGTCATAAGGAATTCTTGATTCCCTTAATTTTTCATACTTAAATATTTATGTTAATTGCATTGAGGGAAAACAAACAAACATAAGGAAATTAGGTGCCAATAGGACTTTGGACATTTTAGAACTAATTTACACGGATATCTGTGGGCCATTCAATTCGACCTTTTGGAATGGTCAACAATAATTTATTATGTTCATAGAAGAATTCTTCTCACTATGGCTATCTATATTTCTTCTATGAAAAATCCCAAATACTTGACATGTTCCAGGTATACAAAGTTGAGGTTGAAAAACAACTCTGTAAAAGAATTTAACAAGTCATATCTTATCATAGTGGTGAATACTATGACAAATATGACGGATCATGTGAACAATGTCCAGTGCCTTTCGCTAAATTCCTAGAGGGATGTGAAATCATCCTACAGTACATAAAAATCTCTCTAGATAGAAGCACTAAAGACTGCTGCTTAAATTCTCGATAAAGTTCTAAGTAAAACAATTGTTAAAGGGTTACAATCTTTTTAAAAAAGATCCCACTATTAGGTCAGTTTTTGAAATGAAAAATGTCCGATTCCTTGATGATGTAGATTTTATAGAGGAAGACAAGGTTATAAGGTTAATGATTTTGTTTTAGAGGAAGAATTTGTATATATTTCTTCTGTTGTAATTGACAATGATCAGGACTAGGGACAAATTCTTGCTCTAGATCTTGTTGAAGAAGTAATTTCAGATCAATACAATATTACAAAATTCTCTATACACAATCAAGAGGTAGTTCTTGAAAAACAAACTCAAGAACAAATGCTATTAGGGAAATTCATTATAAAAAGGATAGGCAATTCCCAAATGACTTTATATTATTTCTCCAAGAAAATAAGGATTTCATGGATTGATAGAAGAACTAATCAATCAACTTTTATCAAGCCACGTAAATGAATAATTCTAAAGAGTGAATTGATGTCATACATAAAGAGACAAAGTTCAAAAATATCAAAGACATTTGGAAACTCATTATATTGCCTGAAGGTGCGAAACCCATTAGTTGTCATTGGATATTTAAAACCAAGAGAGATTCGAAGGATGATGTGGAGAGATATGATGCTCGTCTTGTTGCAAATGATTACTCAAAAGGAAGGCATTGACATTAAAGAAACATTTTCTCCGATTTCTATAAAAGACTCTTTTAGTACAATTATGACATTTGTGACACATTTTGATCTTAAACTACATCAAATGGTTTACAAATTAAAGAAATCCATCTATGGGCTTAAGCTAGTTTTCCGTAATAGTATCACAAATTTCATTAAATAATTGTATAATTTAGTTTTGAGATGAATTCAATTGATGATTGTGTATATCACTAGTTTAGTAAGAGTAAGCATATTTTGCTATTGTATATCGATGACATACTACATTCCTGTAATGATATAAGGTTATTGCACAAAACCAAGAGATTTTTGTTATGGAATTTTGAAATGAAAATTTTTTATGACGCATCTTTTGTATTAAGGATATAGATACACAGTGTTTGTTCTCGATTTATTTTTTAATTATCACGAAAGAGTTATATCGATAAGGTTCTTAAAAGATTTGGGATTTAGATATTTAAATCAGGTGATATCACTATTGTTAAGGGAGACAAGTTTAGTCTCAATTAATGTCCACAGATAAAATTAAATAAAGAAAAATACAGAAAATTTCCCGCGCTTCAGTAGTTGAGAATTTAACGTATACTTAGGTTTGCACACATTCGGATATAGCATTCATTGTTGGAATACTAGGTAAATATTTAATTAACTCTGGGATGGAAATTTGGAAAGCAGCCATTATGTTATTCGGTATCTATAGAGAACAAATGATTACATGATCACATTCAGGAAAACCAGACTAGTCGGAGATCATTGGATATTCTGATTATGATAATGGAATATGACTGCAAAATATTCACTAGTCTGCATATTTTTGATGGATTTGAAAGATCACTTTAGTTATTCTGTGACAATAGCAGTCTTATATCCCAACAAGAGCCTGATTGTATTAAATTTTATAGATATTAAGTTCCTAATTGTCAAGAAAAGAATTAAAGGTGATTAGGTTTCTATAAAGCATATTAAGACAAACTCCATAATCATAAATACAATTACTAAATGGCTACCACTCAAGGTTTTTCATGAGCATAATACTCATATTAGTGTTGCATCTTTTGATGATATGCTAGTTGGTGAGAGTTTGTATTCGGATGTTATCTGTTTTAGACACATATTTTTTATTCATGGATATTCGGTTTATTTCAAGTATTCTGTTCAATTCCTCTCTGATTAATTTTTATGGTAGATCTCATTATAGAATAAGGTAGGACCAGTTGGAAATAGGCATGTTTGATTCACATTACATGTAATTTTCGTGCAACACATTCACACTTGATCTATGTCATTTGATTGTGTTGATATACGTGACAATTGATGGATTTAGTTATGATACTTGTAACGAAAATCGTTTTGATCCTATATTGATATAATCAATGTACGAGATTGTTTGGAGATGTTTTTGGTCATGATAGCAAAGTTTTTGACGTCACAAGGTTGTACAAATTTATAAGGTAATATATGTGACCCAAGTGAGAGATTGTTGGGTTTATTAATTTATTGTGTGAGCCTACATATGTAATTAATTGTGTATAAGGTTATCTTAAATTTAAGTCCAATTAAAGTGTAATAAATAATTAAATTGTTGAGTTTATGGCTTCTAAAAGTGTGAGCCGAATTATATGTGTAGAGTTTAGATCCATTAAGGTTATATTTGACGATGAGTCAAATACATATGAAAATTATAAATAGGTTTATGGACCATAATTCATATGCAACTTCTCATTCTTTGTGTCATCTCATCAACACAAGAATTAATGAAGAAAACATATTGAAGAGGAAGATCAAGAAACCCACAATCAAGAACCTATATTACAATCAAGAATGAAGAAGAAAAATTGGAGCAATTAAATCGAAAAACAAGTCAATCAAAATTATGGAGCAAGAAGCAATCAAGAATTCAATAATCAAAAGAGCCAATAATCCAAATTCAAGATTCAGTAATAAAAAATTATTCCCAAAGAATTAAGGTATGTTTCACATTATTAATTTTCTTGATAATTTGACATGGAGGATCTTGGCAATTAAGCAATTAGGTTTTCTAGTTTTATAAAGTTTACGTTTCAACATTATGTTAAAAGAAAAAGGTTACATTCATGTTCATTATATAGTCTAATATCATCCAGCATTGCATACGAAGCATGCACATGAGGGCTAGCAAACTGCATATAATGTCATGTATGAAGCATATCGAGATCGTTTTCTTGATGTGTAAGTGAGGAATTCCCAGGAACTTGGAGTATTCCATTTTGAGAACCAGAAAACTTTTTGATACATTGTTAAATTGAAAAATCTATGCCCTTTATATAATGAATTGGAATGCAAGCTGAGGTGAAGTAACTGTTTAAATGATCGATATTTAGATAAGTCGGATGCTTCAAACTCTGGTGGCGAGAGGAGAAGTGGTTCATATCAGGGCATCTATGGTAGTTCCAGCAATTCAACGCACAGAGGAGGAGAACCGGGAAGTACTAAATTCACCATTGAAGAAATCTACAAGGCCACCAAAAACTTTTCGCCTAGCTTCAAAATTGGACAAGGTGGTTTTGGGACTGTCTACAAGGGTCGACTTGAAGATGGAACTCTGGTTGCAGTTAAACGTGCTAAGAAGGTTGGAGGTCGACAAAAATGAACTCGCATGTGAAATGAATAACATTGACATTACTGTCACCACTATTATTGCTATTTTTGTTTTTAAGGTTCTTCTCTGTGTGCAGATTGTCTATGAAAAACCTTTAGGTACAGAGTTTCAAAGTGAAGTTCGTACACTGGCACAAGTGGAACATCTAAATCTAGTTAAATTTCATGGCTATTTGGAGCATGGAGATGAAAGGATTATTGTTGTTGAGCACGTTCCAAATGGAACCCTTAGAGAACACTTGGACTGTGAGTTCTTTCTCACCTTACTGTACAATTAGACGTCATTTACTATGATTTCATTTTACATCCTGAATTCTTGATCGTGTGATAGTTTCATTTTGCATAATTTAGTGCTTATTAAAGATAATGGAAGATTTCCATAACACATTCTGTCCCTGTGTAATTTTAAACTTATTTGCTACATTTATTGTGTCACTCTTTTTCATGGGCGGACCCGGGGGGGTCTTGGGGGGGCACCCCCAACTTTTTTTTTTTTTTTTTTTTTTGTCGTGTTTGGTATCGATTGAAATCTAAATCAAAGTTAAAAACTAATTTTAATAACATATTTCAGGGAATCCATAACTGTTTTAACTTTTATCAAAATTTACTAAAAATTTGATATTAATTTTTATCAAATAGGGGCAAAATCACAATAAATTTAAATTTCGATAACATGCTAATTTTAAAAAATCTGCGATGATTGTACACTAATCGAATCTACAAATTGCTTATATCATCTCAAAACTTATTTCAAGAACTACATTATGAACATATCGAATAATC
>CAIGRO010031373.1:0-12241 GCA_903798355.1 Fraxinus baroniana | reverse complement strand
AAAAAAAAAAAAAACTCCAAAATATTTCAATATATGGATTAGTTTTTCAACGAAATCTTTGGTATTTTTTTTTTAATCTAAATTAGGATTTAGAACTAAAATTGATAAATATTAATGTCGGTTTTCAATGGAACTTGAATTTGAACCTAGATTTTGCAATTTACAAACGAACTTTAGCATTTTTTGTATGGAAGGTTTTTTAAAATGAAGGTAATTGGGGAAAAAATGATTGAAATAATAATTTTTTGGAGAATTGGTGCGAAAAATGAATTTCTGAATACTGATTTGATGTAGAATATGTGGTTAAAAACTAAGGAAATATTTTGAATTTACGCATAATATTATTTTATGAAAAAATGTGGTTGAAAATGAGTTTTGAAACCAAACATTTGCATGAGTACATTATTGTTTGAGATGATGTTGGTCAATGAGATAAACGATGATGTTGGTAATATTTCATAAGACCAACCAGTGAAATTTTAATTTAAGCAATTAAGTTTCAATTTTAATATTTTGCAACATGTACATTTCCATGTTACAATAAGTTGTTTAATGATTATTATGTTAAACTCTGGAAAAAAAAAGTTTATTTTAGAATTATGTATTCAAATATATTTTTTGTAAAATGTAAATATATGTTACGTGTTTGTTTAGATAAATAATTTTTAAGTTTTCTCGAGTATTTCTCAAATGAAATATGTTGAAATTTTAATTAAGTGTTTATACAACACGGATTGCAATTTTTGAAACTTGATGGCAATTTAAGCGTTTAAAAGAAATTGTTGACAAAATGCTAAGTTTATGAAGTTTGACCGCAGCAAAATTTTAAGTTTAACCATCTGGTATTAATTTCTAGCGAAATTATAAGTAGTTAGCCATCGGCAAAATTATAAGTTTAACCATAGTAAGAAGTTAACCATCGGTATTATTTTCTCGCGAAATTATAATATTGTGTTTTTGTATTTGGATGTTACCCATGACTATGTATTGTTACTTGCAAGTCTCTTTCATGGCTCTAAATCTTTCTAGCAAATGTGTGGAAACTGCCTTTTATCTTTCACTGAATGGATTGAAATTTATAATGTTAAAAAAAAAGCAAGAAACTTGATAGATTTTGTTCACTTATCTACCTAAACATTCCCAGTTTTCAGATCTTCAACTTGATTGCTTATCAAAAAACTTGTTGAAGAAATCAATACTCCAAAAAGGTTTGATACATCCTTTTTTGACACCTATAAACATTATGGAATGGCATTCGACCATCCTGGGACAGGACTACCATTGTTAAAATCCGAAAACATAAGAATACTTGAAAAGAAACATGTCTTTGAGCAAACTCGAGATATTTCATGCATGCACCCTTGATTCTTTTTCACCTTTTTTTGTGGCCCCTTTGCCCAAATCCATGCCTTTATCAAAAGCATTTTCTTTTTCTTTACGATCGTATCTACCTATGAAATCCTTTATTATTTCCTTTAGACAAAACAGCAAAAGGAAATAGTTTGCATTGACCCGCTAACAAAGATACAACCCCCATTAGTTTTACGTACGATTCATCTGGAAAATGAAAAAAAAAAAAATTGTAAAATCTTTCTTCATGTTATGTGTCTGATCACTTTAATTCTTTAGCTAATGAAAACTGATACACATATATGCTATATTTTATGCGTGGATAACACGAGGCTTCACCAAAGCTAAATTAGCACCTGCACTATGTACATTTCTAGAGGAGACAGTCCCATACAACAACCAAGAAAAAGTTTTGAGACATCGGCCAATCCGACTCATAAAGTCTAATGGAAATATGATTCGTTGACATGCACATTTCTGAAGGCTATGGCCTTGACTACATTGAAACAATGCAAGGATAAGACCTGGTAGTGTGTTATCAACAACTGCATCCTTTCAATGGGCAGATAGGCCAATATTATTGACTCGATTGAAGGCTCCCACGAGGGTTCTCGATTAGTCGATTTTGACAGATGCTGAGCAAATCTAGAGGATATACTATTATTTCATTATCCAATGACTTTCAAAGTTACTTTTGTTATTTTCTCAAAGGGCCTTTACTGACGCAAGCCTTTCTTTTTATCCCTTTACTAGTCTCTTCACATGCAAGGCTGAGGGATAGGCGACTTCCATACCACACATCGTGTTGGATCCAAGTGGAAAAGTTGAATACACACTCGTTAGTCTATATGCACCAGTACCACTTTCAAACTGAACAATTAATTGGTGGATTGCTGATTGATTTTATAGATAGTTAATTCAAAATTAAAGATATATAAAAATATTCCAACCCAGTTCCCATAATGTATTTCTTGAGTCGATAAAGAGAAACTCCTTGAGATTGCATATCAGAAGTCATAAAATCCCTAGTCCCATCATTATGTTCAATTAAAGGAGTGAGAAAAGAGAAAATACTTGGAAGATATGAAATTGTGCCCTGCAATAGTCAGGAATTTTTTACAGTAGAAAGTGAGCATTATTATCTAATCATGAACTAACATAAATGTCTGTATTGTGAGAATATGCACTTAGGAACAATCAATTCCATAAATCATCTTAACCCAACAAAGGGCCAATGATATAATGGATCTCAACAGCACTTGGAGACAAACTTCTTTGATTAAAAATAAGGTAATTAGATTAGACAGCCTTTCTGTAAAGTTGATATGTTGACTAGGACATCCTGGAAATGTCAAAAATTGATTATTCTTATAATTTTCAAAAAATTATCAAAATGCTTTGCCACTTGTTCTTAGGAGTTAAGCAAAAGATCAACGTATTTTCTAATTAAAATATGGAACAGTCAAGAAAAGTCTGCATGTTATACACGTACTTTCTTGATTAGTAATATTTGTCTGCGGGTGGCTAAATTGGTCTGCATGCTATTTTGAACTTTCAATGGGTGGAAATGAGGATCAAATTGACATCTGTAGTAGATAAAAAGTGATTATTTTGAAATCCATGGGTCCCAAGGCATCAAACCATAGTTTCCCAGTCTATACAGAATTTGTAAAAATATTTGGATAAAATTTGTTGGGATTATCATGTATTGCAATATTCAATAATATGACGATAGACAAATGCAATACTCGAAAGTATAATGAACGGAATTTTAGTCTTTTTGTCGAGTCTATTAATGTTCCTTGCCAAACACGACATTATAAGTCCACAAAACATTAGACATACACTATTATATAAAAAAAATAAAAATAAAAAACCACGTCATAAATTTGTTGATCACTACGAATAACTGGTAGGTCGAATCTTCCGTTAAATACATGGGTTTTATAATTTCAAAAAATTGCTTCACAGCCAATCTTTTGAGTTCAGAAAACCTCAAAGCAGGACAACCATTGCTTGTTAGTAAATCAAAGTGAATTTTTTTTCTACTAAAAACTTGGAAACAATAAGGAATTTGGGAATATCAAAACCCTCAAGAAAAGAAATTTTTTATAATCCCATATTTTGTAGAATTATTTATATAATATAACATCTGTGCAACTGTAATATTGCATTGCCACAAGAAAAGTTACTGCGTATTGCAAAATGATAAATATATGGGCCCAAGAAAATAACTTTTGTCTGCATATATAATACCATGTGTTTTTTTTTTTAACATCAAGATAAGAACATTAAAGTCCCTTAGTCCCTATCTATCCAACGTATACCATTCCTTATCTACTTACCAAAAACTTCTACTTTTCAATATGATTATGGGCCAAAAATTACGTAGGTTATCTTTGAACTCACTACCAAAATGCAAAAAAAAAGGGGGTCAAATTTTATAATTTTTAATTTTTACGGAGAGAAATTAATGGACTGTTGTTTGTCTCCCATTTTGAGAGAAGAAATAGAGTTTTGAATAGTATTTTTTGGAGAATGTGTAGTTAAAAAATAAAGTAATTTTATTGGTTTGTACGTAGGATATTTTATTGAGTGAATATGAGGTGAAAATTATTTACTGCAGCAAACAATATTTGAGAAAATGAATGACAAACATAGGCTTAATGGTTATAATTTATAAGAAACACCTTCTTTTGTCTTCGTTCTTAAAAGGGTTCTTGTAACTTTATTATATAAGGAAGAAATTAATTCAATTTGTATTGTAATATTTTCCATTAGAATAGAATCCCACCATATATTTTTTAATTTTTTTTTCTTCTTTATAGGATGCTGGATCTAATCAGGGTCATTAGTTTAAGTTTGCTGAATTCAAAGCAAGAGGCAAGATGATTATTTATAATGATTATGATTTATGATGAATTTTTTACTTTATTGTCATCTAGTGTGTGGTATAATAATATTGAGGCTTTTATGATGCTGCATATTTTCTTTTCCAAATGATTAGTTATATCATATATGTAAAAACATATATTCATTTAAAAACTCAAAAACAGAGAGGACTTAAATTTATTCTGTTAAATTGTATTTATTTTTAATACATCCATTCACGTATTGATTAGATTCCTATTTTCTAATGAACATTTTCTGTGCAAAAGTAGAAAAACTTGATCGTTGCCATTGAAAATATTTAAGGAGCAAGTCAAATGTTGCGGTTGGGTAGGGTCCACTAATGATTGAATTTCTTCTACAAATAAGGAATTAATAAGAAATAAACATGGGCTAATACGCGTTCAGTTAATCATAAATCAGTAACAGCGACACTTAAATTCAAGCATTTTGCTTGACCTAATACAATAATAACCATATATTGAGAAGTAATGAGTTATTAGAGGGGCAACAAAAATGCTTGCAACACGATCAAGTTTCTTTGATACAATTGTTGATTAACAACTTCTCTCCACAATTTCTCAATTTGTGCACGTCATCTGTACAAAAGATTATGATACTCCCTCCGTCCCAAAAAAATAGTCATGTATACTATTTTTGTCCGTCCCAAAAAGATAGTCCTATTTCCATTTTAAACATGCATTAAATTTTTCATTTNCGTCCCAAAAAAATAGTCATGTATACTATTTTTGTCCGTCCCAAAAAGATAGTCCTATTTCCATTTTAAACATGCATTAAATTTTTCATTTTCACATATACCCTTATTTAATACATCTTGGTATAATAAACACCAACTACTTAGATAAGGGATAAAGGGTATAGATGGAAAAACATAGTAAAATTTAATACTCTAACTATACTAACTACCATTTCTTAATCTGTGTGAAAATAACCATAGGACTATCTTTTTGGGACGGAGGGAGTAATTTTTTTCTTTATCGGTCCAATTTTGTATAATTTTCCTTAGATTCTCTCTACAAGATTATATTGCATGCTTTATTAGAAAAACTGCCATGAATTTTTTTTTTTCCCTATTTCCAGAAGCACTTTAGTGTCGGTACTTTATGCCATGCTATTGTGTGTCTAAAGCAAATTAATGTATATCAGCATGTTATGCTAA
Source organism: Fraxinus baroniana (assembly GCA_903798355.1). Lineage (NCBI taxonomy): Eukaryota > Viridiplantae > Streptophyta > Magnoliopsida > Lamiales > Oleaceae > Fraxinus > Fraxinus baroniana. The sequence continues at coordinate 6,822 of CAIGRO010031373.1, read as the reverse complement.
CCACTGGATGAAAACATTGTCAAAAAAGTCGTACAATTATATAATTATATTTGTCAACTTTTTCGACGAACAATTGAACTTTTTTGGCAAACACTTGATACAAAATTCTTACGACCAACTTAGTGGAAATCTGAAGTTGGAATAGAAGCCTTTTTATCCATCACCGTTTTCTTGCGGTTGAAATTTCCGCTGAAATAAAAAAATATAAAAGAAAATAACGAACGCCATGAGACTGTGTTCAGTTTCGATCAAAAGGGAATTTAATTTTAATAATATTCTTTGTAATATTACTTTTAGGAGAAGAAAATGTCGGAGGGTCGAGAAAGAATAGAAAGGTTAGCCTCCTCGAAAAGACAATGGAGGGCACCAATGACAAGACGAAGATAAGTACACCAAGTCATCCAAAACCAGTATATAAGGTTTAGTCCCAAAGCTATTATTAACAAGGCAAGCCAACACAATACCTCAAAAAATCAGAAAAAAAATAAAAATAAACAAGCAAGCAAAGAAAGGAATTCAAAGAAGATACCTAATATATATCTCTCTTTGCACATCTTTTCATTTCCCCTTCTTCCCTTTCAATCGTTTCTCTTTCTAAGTCTCTCTTTCATCCTCCTTCTCCTTGAAGAAAACTCTCTCTGCATCTAATGGAAGCATTTCTACACAAGATTGTAATATTGCATACATTTCTTGGGTTCTTTCTACTTTTATCAGGTATGCATATCACCACCGCGATGCTTATAGCCATCGAAAATCTCGTGGGTGAAAGTCCTTTATTTTTCTGTCACAGTCGGTAAGTTCGTACATTTGTATGTGTGTTTATGGATTGTTGATTTTGGATTGAACAGGTTTTGGTTCTGTAAGAAAAATAGAATCCCTCGGCATTAATTATGGTCAAGTGGGCAACAATTTACCACCCCCTGATGAAGTTCTCCAGCTCCTGCACTCCCTTAGGATAACAAAAGCCCGAATTTACGACACGAATCCTCATGTTTTGTCAGCATTTGCCAACTCCAACGTAGAACTCATGGTGACAGTTGAAAACCAAGTCCTAACAACCTTAATGGATCAACAACAAGCACTTCAATGGGTAGGAACCCATATTAGGCCATATTTTCCGGCAACGAGGATTACTGGAATTGCTGTGGGAAATGAACTTTTCACCGGCGATGACATGACACTAATAACTAACGTTGTACCAGCCATGATGAGCATTCGTGCAGCTTTAGTGAAATTGGGGTTAGATCAATATATTCACGTTACAACACCTCATTCTTTAGCAGTTCTTGCGGCATCATATCCACCTTCGGCCGGAACTTTCCAATCCCAACTCACTGGCGTCATGACGCAAATTTTAAAGTTTTTGGCAGATACAAAGGCTCCATTTTTGATCAATGCCTATCCTTATTTTGCATATAAAGATGATCCCAGTAGGATTCCTATAGATTATGTATTGTTCAACCGTAATCCCGGAATGGTCGATCCTTTCACGAAACTACATTATGACAACATGCTGTATGCTCAAGTGGATGCAGTGATATTTGCCATGGCTAGATTAGGGTTTCAAGGGATTGAAGTCAGAGTTTCAGAAACAGGTTGGCCATCAAAGGGTGATCCAAATGAAATCGGGGCGACGATCCAAAATGCCGGTATATATAATCGGAATTTGATGAGAAGGCAGTTAAAAAATGAGGGGACACCATTAAGGCCTACCGCGAGACTTGAAATTTATGTGTTTGCATTGTTTAATGAAGACATGAAGCCCGGCCCGACATCAGAGAGAAATTACGGACTTTTCCAGCCCGACGGAACGATGGTATACAATGTCGGGATTTCTGCCTTATCGAGTACTCCGTCAACTTCAACTTCATCCGCGACTATTTCGCTCACTTCAAATGCCGCCCAGGTAGATGTAAAGCCATGGATTGTTTTTCTTTTCGATTTATTTAGAGATTTTTAATTAGTTCAAAATTATTAATCGACGGAGAAATGAATGTTAAAAAAATAATGTAAATAACTGTTTTATGCATTACAAATCAAAGTAATATTTGTCCTATCCAACATGAACATGTTGAATTCATTTTTTCATCATATGTCTTACGCGTGAAATCTTTTAATGGGATAGAGCGAATTAGCGTAATTGAATTGTATGCGATATATTATTGATCCCAAGTTTAAATTATGAGAAGTCGGGAATTTTTAATTATTTATATTTTACGTCAACATAATTTGCATAAAACCACGTGTCTAATCAAATTTATGATGTTGGTTTCACTTATCCATATTTTTGCGTGTCGACTTATAAGTGTAAAGTCATTCATCTTACGTTTATTTTGTCAACATCCCAATCAAGAATAGTCTTTTAAGTTTTAAGTATTGATTTCGACATTTTCATCATTTTCTTCCAGAATGATATAATATTCACGGTTAAAGATAGATACATAATATGAAATTAATTACCTTAAATTAACTTATTTTCTTTTTCTCTCTCTCTTTTTCTTTGGTTGTGAAACAGGTTAAACAGGAGGGAATGGGATATAAAAGCTTGGTGTACTCAATATTTCTATATTTGCTGGTCTTCATAATTTTTTATGAGAAGACAGACACTGTTAATCCATAGACAACACCAGTAAATATCACTTTTGGGAGAGGAGATTAAGGGGGGGGTCTAATTTTTGCACATTCTGCATAAAATTAAGTCACCCCATATCGAAGAAGATCCAATTGCTGAACCACGTTATATTAATTTCTTACATATATATACATGTATATGTATGTATATGTATTTCTTCAATATTGCCTCATCTACCATTGATTTGGAACCAATTATCAAATCAATGGTTGGTGATGCACCACTGTAATATCTAGCTAGAGATGTAACATTGTATAAATTATAATTCATTGCAAATGAATTTAAATCTCTCGTCGCTTTGAATCTTTTTACGTAAAAAAAAGAAAAGGAAGCAAATCATTGGACAAACCCGCAGTTGATGCCCCGTTTTGTCGTAGTGTTTGCTTTTAACTTTAAGAAATATATATGTGCAAATTATAATAAGAAAAAAGAGAGACGATCTTTATACTTTTGGACGTGGATTGCGTAACTGCCGCTCTGTATAAAAACCAATTATCATTAGATGCTTTCCTCTCACAGCTGCACAAATATTAATTATTTATGGTATAAAGTTTAAGAAAAACAAATTAATGAAAATGCTACCCATAATGCAAAAGGGAGAATTTTGAGTAGTTGTCGGGCGGACCAACTTTATTCCAATCAAATAACTGTCAGCATTCAGTGCCATCTTTTGTGATTTTCATGTTCAATTTCTCCCCGTAATCTTCAAAATATACTAAAACTTTTGTCACACCGCCTCTATAAAAGGACTTATAGACGTAATAAAAATCATACAGTATCGAGTTTTTGTTTATAGAGTAGAGATTTTATCATACTAGAATACAATGAGATATATACAGTGGTGCGCATGATGCCTAATACCACCAACTTTATATCTTTTAATTTGTACACTTAGACAAATCCATGTATAATAATAATGTAAAATGGGTTTTCTCTTGGCTTAGAGAAAAAAACTTCCTTATTTGTGAACTCTTTGCTGACACTAGGGGTGTCCAAAAGTCCCGAACCGAACTGAATCGAGCGGTTCTAATTCACAAGTTAAATGAATTTTTTATTTTATTTATTGAATTAATTAAATTATTTTATTTTTTTCTAAATAAATTAACAAATTAATTAATTAAATCTGATCATTTCATAATTTTAAGCCTTGAGCCTCAATTTTTTAATCTAGATTACCGACATTTTAATATTAATATCTATTTTTTGATATTTCTATGCATTGAATTAATGTTATTCGACAGCTAGTTATTTNTAAATCTGATCATTTCATAATTTTAAGCCTTGAGCCTCAATTTTTTAATATGAATCACCGACATTTTAATATTAATATCTACTTTTTGGAATTGTATGTATTGAATTAATGTTATTCGACAGCTAGTTATTTATATATTTTTGAATTGAGCTACTTTAATTTGTAAAAGTTACGAATGAAATGTCATTAGTTATATTTATATAGTGTTGATGTAAATGTTAAAAAATTTAATTATGGCATGGAACCAAAAGGAACCGAACCGACCCGACCCGAACCGAACCCGAACGGTTCCATAATTATATTTGAACCCGACGTGTCCATTTATTAAATACTCAAAAATTTTGGAACCGAACTGACCCACGGACGGCTCTAGCTGACACAAAAACATGTTAAGCTAACATGATAAAAATGGAGACCCCATCTCCACGTCTACTAGCATGTGGATTTGTCACATAAAAGACATGCATGTTCATGTTACCAAATTAAGCTGCTTTTTATCCATGTAAATTGGATGAAACTAGCGTGTTTGAGACACTGCCTTGACTCAAAATCTTGTTGTAAAACTAAGCCCTGTTTGATTGCTTAGATTTTTCATGGAAAATATTTTTCATTTTCCCACTTTTTAGCTATTTGATGGCAAAGATTTTTCATGGAAATTTTTTTCCCACCCTTTTCCTTGTTTCTTGAGGGTGGGAAAATGAATTCCAGGTTCTGACATTTTTTTTTTTGGACAATAGAAATAAATTTCATAATCAATTTAAAAAATTTCACTTTAATGGACAATTTTCATGTAAAACTAAGGGTCCGTTTGATTTGGGTATATTTTCCATGGAAGTTGGAAAATATTTTCCTACTTCCACTTTTTGACTGTTTGATAGGCTAAATTTTCCACGGAAAATGTTTTCCTCCCTTTTCCTAGGTACAACCCTTTGATGCACAAATGATGAGGTGGGAAAATATTTTCCAATTTTTTAAAATGTTTTCCTCCCTTTTTCTAAGTACAACCCTTTGATGCACAAATGATGAGGTGGGAAAATATTTTCCAATTTTTTTTTAATTCATGATGCACAAATTCTAGAAGTATTGGTAGAAAAAATTATCACTTTAATGGACAGTTTTTATAAAAAACGAAGTCAAACGGACACCAAACTTTCAATATTTTTCAGGTAAAAAATTATACCAATCAAACACAATTAATTACAATTCCCAGTAAAACAAATTCTAGACAATTCAATTTCCAGTAAAACATTTTCTTTCCACCTATTTTCTACCTTTACAATCAAACGAACCCCAAGTGGTTTTGACTGCAAACTGGTCCATCTCAGGGCTGAACTGGTTAGCTCATAACTTGATTTAACGATTTCTAATTTTTCGATTAAAGAGAACTATCTGATCCCAGGCATTTATTATCTTGATTGAATCGACTGGTTGAGTCCAATTTTAATAAAATTGTAGGTAAAAGTTATTTCTTCGCAGGAAAGAGAGAATTTGTTGCCGGATAATTTAGGGACCCAACTTTTCCGGCAAGGCAATTTTAATCAATGATGGATCAAGAATCAAGGGACAATGTTTAGTGATAATAATTGGGGACCCTTTTATATTTGAGTGATGCTAGGTGTACAAAAAATGACAATTCTTCATTCATCCTTAACCAAAAACACAAAAAAAGCACCATACATAAGGTGCCCCCAACACAGTATCTATAAGGTGCTTTTGAATCAATTCCCCAATACAAGGGGAATTGTTCTTTTTTCTTTTTAGTGCCTTTGATCAGCTTAATTTCAGGGAGATTCTTAAATAAAACCACATTCTTTTATCCTATGGAATGGAAGTTTAGTATGGTCATCTTGGTATGTAAACGTCACTAATTGGACCCAAATTCATTGCTTGCAGAGGATTAACAAATTATAATTAATTGATAATTATTAATTTCGAATTTTTGAACCGAAATTCTCAGCTTTAATTTAGTCTGAGGCATTACAAGGACCCAAATTCATAGCTTTAATTTCGTTTATGCACTTTTAAGTTTTTTTTTTTCCCCTTTTTTAGTGAGAAGTTGGAAGTCTTGTTAAAATTTTAATGATGGAGAAAATAAAATCACGCAACTCCACAACACTTGCAAGAAAATGTTTCTTGATTTTAGACAGCATTGGCGACCATTGGCATTGTCCTAAGGACAACGTCGAACCAGGCAATGGGCGAGGATACATGGACCGGAGAGGGACTTGAGCCTCAGACTGCTTTTAATTCTTGTTTCGTTGTTTTATTTCGATTTATTTTGTGGTTTAATTATTAGGGTAAGTTTTGGCTTTTGAAAAAAAAAAAGGTTGAACCCCAACCTTGAGGGCCCCCCACCGACTCTGCCCTGGACCATCGTGGAGGAGGTAAATCGCAGGATGTACCTTCCAGGAGCCAGGGTGGAGAGCTTATGGATATGCCTAAACTATTAACCCTATGGTAACTCCCGCTTGCAACAAAGTCAATTCCACCTTGCGGGGAATCGAACTTTGCACACTACTGCGCTGAGCCCTAACCGCCCTCCCCTTTGCCACTGGGAGATTTGCCCTGGTGGCAAGTTTTGGCTTTTGATGTTTTATAGGAAGTTGTGTTGAAACTTGAAAGAACAAATAGGGTATAAGTTACAATAAAAGGAGAGTTGAAATATTAATTGCTCCTGAAACTCAGCTATTTTTATTCAACATTTTAACTTGCAATTTCTATTCTTTCTGCTCGGAGAAAATGGCCACGCCTCTCGGCTAGGCAGGAAAATAGACCGTCAACTCTGTGTTTGCCTAAGGCACGCTCGTTTTTTTTTTGACAAACGATACTTTTCTTGTTTTAAAATCCAAAATGTTCAATCATTGCTAAACTCAACCTACAAACATAGCTTTTTCTGCCCATAAATAAAACATAATTGATTTGAAGTATTTATGATTTT
>CAIGRO010031367.1:0-23062 GCA_903798355.1 Fraxinus baroniana | reverse complement strand
TATCGTTTTAGTTATGATTTAAAATGAAATGATATCAATGTCATCAAAATTATATTGAATGATAAAGATATCGTTATGTATCAAGCCCACGAAATAACATAACGTCCATGTCGTTTTGGTAAAAATTTGACGAGTTTGAAATCGTTCCAGTCTAAATCATAACTACACGACATAGATATCTTATTTTTCATACAAAATGATAATTATATTGTTTTGGCTAAAATTAATATAATTTGAATTCAAACGATATCAATGTCGTCAAAATTGTACCGAAATGTTATGGATGTCGCTATGTTATTATGTGAATTTGATACATGAGGCTATCAATATCATTACATATTAAATAAAACAATATATATTCTATTTTAGTTATGATTTGAAATGAAACGATTTCAATCTCGCCAAATTTGCACTTAAATAATACGGATATCGTCATGTTATTTCGTGACTTTGATATTTATGATTTATTTTGGTTTTTGAAAATTGTATGAGAAAAGGTCTCCGTTGAATGAAGGATGAAAGTTTGGGGGTCGAACGTTAACCCAAAGAAAATTTGGTTGCGTGTGCGCCTCAAGTTGTTTACCATCCAAGAGAACGTGGTCCATTGGAACGACATCAATATCTTTTTGTGTATCAGGAACAATTTCAATGTCGTTATGTGAATTAATGTATTTTTCATACCAGAATGACATTTGTGTCAACTATAACGATATAAAATTTGTTTGTCTATAATGAGAAAAAAATAAACACAACAACGTAAAATGACTTTAATTTTGTTCCAATAGCACAAAAGCAATAGCACAACAACTACAAAATCTAATAAATCATTTTGTGCTTCCAATAAGTACAAAATAATAAAGTTACAAGTCAAGACAATATTACAACCTTAAGTTTTACTACCGATTTCGCGTGTACAAATGGAACAAAATGACCAGTTTTTGTATAGTTGAAGCCTTAGACATTATATGGACAAGAGTTCACATCTCCACTTTGTATAGCATTGTACCAATTTTCAACATCTCTTTGACTTTATTATACAAGTTCACATAAGAATTGTCTTCAAACAAGAATACGTGTTGTTTTTCCTTTGCCATTCACTATATATTTTCATTGCACATTCAATTGACTGTTACTAATATCCATATCATATTCATTGTATCCATAATTACAATTTAACATAAAAATTTCATCAAATATTAAATCTTTATACAGTACTAATAACGATATTTATGTCGTTATGGATTGTAAAAAATGATATGTAAGTCATTTTGTATAGCAGAAAGTCAAATCTATATTTCACAGTAGAATAACCAACATGTCTTTATCAACATACATTTCACTTCAACTATACAAAAAAAAAATGAGTTTATCTACTTGTACATAATTTTTTGTATATCAATGTATCCACCCTCTCACATGAGGGTGGGAAGCACTTCAATAAAAAATATTATCTCCAAGTGGGCCCCACCCCATGTGAGGGGGTGGACACCTTGATGTACACAAAATTATGTACAAGTAGCAAAGCTAAAAAAAAAGGTTGGGAAGCAACCTATCTAACCCATTGAGAAAATCAATTCAAAATCATTATTGTCAAATGAACATCATAAACACACATACAATTACACGAAGAAATTATTCAGAAAAATGGAAAAAGAAAGAAGCCCAAATATAGAAAATTAACAATATCTTATCTTGTTCTCCAAATGCTCAATAAGAGTGTTATAAGCTTTGGTTATCCACTTCAACCAAATAAGTGCTCAAACGAATGAAAATGAAGAATTAATGGTTTAATGAAGTAGAGAAGATGATGATAAGATATTAAAAAGGGTTGAAGATGTCAAATCCGATTGTAGAAGAAATGAAAGCTAAAATTTAATTAGAGCTAAATGAGAATTAGGGCAATTAATACCTTTTTTTTTACCTGTAAGGACATTTTAGTAATTTACAGATTCTACTTTCCATTTTTTTGTATGTTTAGGCTATCTAACTAAAAAAAATGTAGATGTTGGTCTTTATAAACTAATTTATTCTTTGACTGACCTTTTAAATGAAAACCCCTAAATAAAAGTCGGAAATGCATTGTGTGGTTGAATTCTTTGGTAGGATAGTAACCCAATTTGTCCATGTGTGATATTATTGAACTTTTAAAAACTTAATTTTTTACTTTTTCTATGTTGGGTAAATGGAGCTTGTGGTTATCAAATTACTTACTAATAAAACTATGTTTTCAAGTTTGCTACCAGTTTGATAAGTGCGTTTTGCGCACTTATTTGAGTCAAATTACTAAAATTTTATATCGTCAAAGTGTTAAATTTTACTTGGATTAAATTTATCCAGTTTTGGGTCCGTTCATAATCAACTGGAAAAGAAAGAAGAATGATGGATGGAAGGTTTAGAGACTCATGTGCACGTGAGAGGAAGTTGAAGGACCAAAATCAAAGTAATTTAAAGTAATTGATCAAAATTGAGGAAAGAATGAAGTGGACCAAAATGAAAATTTTTAGAAGTCATTATAACTAGGCACTTGCTCAATTATATTGAAAGTCAACTGCCTGTTTTTCAACTGGGACTTGCCTAGGTCATTCGCAGTCAGAATTTATTTTTCGTTCAAAATTCTATTCAAACAAGGAAACTTCCTTTTAGACCATTATTTGCACGATTTTTAGAGACTTTTGGGACTCCTTGAATACTAGTATAAATACAACTTATGAACTCTAGGTTATTGGGGATGTACAATTCCATTCATCTCATATTCATAAAAAAAAATGAAAATTCATCTTTTTGGAGCAAAAACAAGGATCTTCATTAGAGAGTTCATTTGGGTTGAAGATCAGGCGCGAAGATGGAGTTCTACTATTCGATTTTCTTTTTCTTCAGGTTATGAATTACATCTTTTGTATTAGTGTTTGTCTCTTTAACATGTTAGGATAGGTTATTTTTGTGTTAGGACCAAGATGAACCTTATATTATGAAACTTTAACGTTTGAATCTTATTTTTTTATATTAAAATACATTTTTAGTTTTGAACGATTATGATGAGATTTATTTTCTCTACAAATACTCGATCATTAATTTTATGAATCTTGTGACTTGTTTAACTTTCGAGAGATTGAAAATAAATTGGACATAGTCATAATTGTTGTAATGTCCGATACGTGATAAAAATATATAATTATACGTGATCTTTAAGTATTCATAAATCTTAAATGCATGTTTATATGTTTACATCCGTTATAGAAATATAGTTGGGTTACACATACGAATAGATTTAATTCTACTCGAGAGAAATTGTTAAACATATTAGGATTATTGATCTGCATAATTGGATCGTGTTGTCAAATTCATAAAATTCGGAATTAAGGGGATTGATATAAGGAGCTTTGGAATTATAGAACGCTTTCCGTCATCATATTCTTATAAATTTCGTATTAAGTTTAAATCTTGCATTTATTTTATTTAAGTTAGGTCCTGCATTCATACGTGATTTAAGCAGGTACAATCTAGTTATAAAAAAAATTATGAATTTCTATTGTTTCGGTTAAGGCTAAGTTAATTCGAATTTGAACTAGTATATCTCTGTGGGAATGATATTTGAACTCAAAATCTATTTTACTACTTGTTAACGAACCGTAAGCTTGCGATATTTTAAACGAAAAATATTTTCGTAACATGTTTTTGGTGTTGTTGGTGTTGCCAATCATTGTTACTTTAGTTTAGGTTCGATTTATTTTAGCACTAATTCGATCTTCTACATGTAGCCTTGAATTTTTTTTTTTATTTCTTTCCTATTTTCATTTTTTTTCTTCTCTTTTTTAGTATAACATATCACTATGATTGACTTCAACAAAATGCTCGTATGTGATTTAATCCTAAGACAACAACAGTTGGTTGCTCAAGAAACTCATGAGGGGGATATGCTTGTGAGAGGTTTCATTATAGGACGCGACTACGAAATATAAAAGCAGAATATAAACTTGATGAAACTGATTTGGGTGAATTGTAAGCTTCATCGGGAATGTTTTTCATGTAAAAACAAGAAAAATGTAAGTTCAAATAAAAGAACTTATGATACTACAAATGGTATTTCAAATGAGAAAGAACCAAGACGTAGTAAAATGACAAGAATATCAACTTCATTTGGCCCAAAGTTTCTAACATATATGGTAGAAAATGATCCAAAGACTTTCGATGAAGCTATGTCTACACCGGAAGCATCGCATTGGAGAGAAGCTATCAACAGTGAGATATATTCAATAATGCAAAACGATACTTGGGAGTTGGTTGAGCAATGCCTTTTTCACTATGTTGATTGACTTATGGTGCAATCCAACCATTTACAACGCTTCTGGTGACTTACAACCAATGAGCACCGATCATTTTACAAAGTTGAGCTTTTCGGGACTTGAACACGACCCATGAATCAAAATAAATTTACAAGTGAAATATTCTCTTCTTATCCAATGATCAATTCAAAGTTGATAACAAGAAGAGAAGAAGCAAACACTTCAATAGATGGCAATGAGTATAGCTCAAAGTGTTGAATTGAAGAACTTCTTGAAGCACTAATGATTTTCACAAAGTTAATCACTAAAAAAGTTTTTCAAGATTTAAATGCTTTTGATCTTCTTAAGGATAGAGAATGAGATAGTCGTGATCAATGAAAGCCTCTCTTTAATGGTCCAGAAAAGTTGTAGTAAGTTGGGAAAGAATTGGGTATTTATAGCACTCAAACGGTCAAACATTTTGCCGTACCGGATGATCAAATATCCGTTATTTTGTCAGAAATTTAGAACGTTGAAAATGTGGCCGTTGGAGCCAAATTTGGCATACCGGACGTCTGGTACAGCCTTTTTGGCTTAGAACGTCGTCGTTTATGATTTTTATCAAATGTAAGTGTTCGAGGGATGTTCAAAAATATTTTTCAAAGTACTTGTCATATTAGAAATAGGTATTTTGATTTTTACTTTTCAAAAACATATTTTTTGAGTAAAACATTTTTGTCGTGATTTTTCAATTGTAAATTCAAAAACTTTGAGCTCGTCACTATTCATTACAAAGTATTGAAACGTTTTACCTTAACATATGATTGTAAAAGTCTAAGTACTTCGTTTAAACATCTTGATGTGCATTGCTAGATGGTACTTCGACTTTTGTCTCAATTTTCGTTGAGGCATCTTTTCGCGGGTTTTGCCATATTATTCTTCATAGCCTCAATTGATTTTGTTTCCACATTGATCATTGTATGCAAATCACTTGGCCTCAAACTTTGTGTCATCAATTTTATTCATGTGCAATAATCACTATACACACTAGAAATCAATTTGTTAGTAATAAACATAGTTTGTCTATGATAATCAAAACGAGACGTCAACCATAGGTCAACAACCTACTCACCCTAACTAGAATCACTTCAATATGGTTGTTAATTGCAATTATAGCAATACACAACCTTAAGATTCGTTAAATGAATGTGAAAATGGTATTCTTGAATGGTGAGTTAGAATAGGAGATATACATGGAACAACCCAAAGGGTTCGTCTCTCCTAATCACAAATACAAGGTTTGTAAACTTGTTAAGTCCTTGTATGACTTGAAACAAACTCCTAAACAATGGTACCAAAATTTTGACAAAATGATGTTGTCAAACGGATTTAAGATAAATGGGTGTGATAAGAGTGTATAATAAAACATACACCAAATGCCTATGTGATTATGTGTCTACATGTAGACGATTAATGGGCAATAGTCACGAAGTGTTACTAAAAACTAAGAAAATGCTAACGACGCATTTTGATCTGAAAGATATGGGTGTTGCTAATGTGATACTAGGGATTAAGATCTCTAGAACACCGGAAGAAATTGCACTTTTCCAATCTCATTACATTGAGAATGTACTGAAGAAGTAGAAAGTCCTAAGAAAATCCCTATTGACCCAAGTTTACACTTAGTCAAAAATACGGGTGAATGTGCGTCACAACTAAAGTATTCACAAATTATAGGCAATCTAATGTATATTATGAACTGCACTCGACCGGATATAGCATATGATGTAAATGAATTTAGTAGATTCACAAGTAATCCAAGCCATAATCATTGGAAGGCTTAAATAAGGATTCTTGTGTATTTAAAGTATACCTTAACCTATGGATTACATTTCACAAAATATCTTGCGGTATTGGAAGAATATTGTGATGCAAATAGGAAATTTGACATGAAGGATTTCAAGTCTACTGGTGGTTATGTATTTACCATTGGTGGAACTACTACATTATAGAAATTTACAAATCAAATGTGTATACCCCGATCAATAATGGAATCAGAGTTCATTGCTTTGGATAAAGCTGGATAAGAGGCAAAATGAATTTGTAATTTTTTGGAAGATATTCCATGTTGGCCTAAGCCAGTACCTGCAATAAGTATATATTGTGATTGTCAACTGGCTATTGGAATGGATCAAAGCAGCATGTATAATGGTAAGTCTTGACATAACGTCGCGGACATAATACCATTAAGCAATCTCTAGCGGCATCATCTCCATTGATTATGTAAAATCAAAGGAAAACATTGCGGATCAACTTACAAAAGGTTTGTCTCGAGATCAAGTATGTTGCATATCGAAAGGAATTAAAGCTTACTACGTAAGGGTATTTATAATGGTAACCGTACCTTATTGACTAGAGATCCCAAGATCTTGGTTCAAAGAGACAACTAAGTTATGAGGATACAAAGAAGTACTTAGAAAATTATTTCCTAATTCATTCTTATGATATTAAAGTGCTTTCTGCAGAATGATTAAAGGTTAAGATACTCTTCTAATGATTCATATATCTTCATTTAGTCGAGTGGAGTAGGGCAGAATACTCTTAATAGGAGGTCACCAATGTAAGTATGAATGGGGCCGCTTCAATGAGAATTGTTCGAGGCTACAATTCTCTAAACACTTATGAAACCCAATGGTGGTTCAGGGCCAAAATGAACCAAGTCATGAAAACTATTAACATATTAGGGAAGACAACTGTGTGAGTATTATTGTCTTGGTTTACACCAATGACTGAATGGTTCACGAACAATTAGACAAGTAAATCCTATAGTATTTCACTAAGGAAGGTTTAAGGCCAGAAGTTACCTTACATGTTGTAGTATTTTACTGTTCTCTCTACAATGCATCATATTTTTGCATAGCATGAGCTTATTCAAATTTTCATTCATGTGGGGGGATTGTTGAAAATTGGTTTAGAAGATTGAAAATTTGGTTAAGTATAAAAAAAAAGTTGGAAAAGTGACTTTCGTATCAATTTTGACCAAATATTCAGACTTGATCCGATGTTCAAATTACAAATATAAATAGACCAACTTGTTCTACTTGTTGAGTAGATCGTCATGGTATATTTGGAATCTCAAAATCAATTTCGGATGAATGAGAAGTTATGGTCCAAAGTTGGGAAGAAAATAGAGGAAAATGCTGGATATTTGCCTAAGTATGTCGCTCACCTGACATTGGACTGTCGCTCAAGTGATAGGCTAGCAAAGAAAGTAACGGTTTTTATCGCTCAAGTGAGGCGATGACGACAGGCTAGTGACAATAAGTGGTGCAACCTTCGATAAGAGTTGTTGAATTTGGAGCGCGACACTTCATTCACAACCCCTCATCCTCTATATATAGGACTCCTTAGACATCCATTAGGCATCTGAGCATTGCATAAAAACACTTGTAAATCACTTCTAATTTCATTCAAAACCTTTTTCTTCTTTGTAGAGAGAAACTCTGTCGAATGTTCGCCGTAACTTGTGGTTTGAAGTACTTCTACCACAAGTTGAATATGTTGTATCTTGGGAGACAAGTGTTGTGAACTTTGAGCACCGTTGCGAAACAATTTTTTCTTAATTAAATAGTGAAAATCACTTGTCTCGGATTCTTCTTCTTATTCTTTATTTCTTGGCTACCATTTGTTTTTATTTGTAGTTTTCATACTACATTACATGTTTGCCACCTAATAAAGATGTATCCATGTTTGTGGTTGGCTTTCGAATAAGTATACTGGGTAAATATCGCTCTATGTGCAATAGTCTGCAAACCACACAGGAGATATAAACAATACTAGCCAAGCCCGGTGCGACGGGCTCGATCGAGAAAGTGTTGGCAGGGGACTCGAGCTCGAGATCTTCGATCTCCACGTTCACCTGCTCTACCAACTCGATTAACCCGAATGGGTTTGTTTACTTCACTTTTAATTTGAACATGAAGGTTATTGTAAAGGAACCAACGTAATGTGGTAGCTACAAATTAAATAAGTATTGATAGCTTTATAGTAAATAAAGTAATTGCATTTTGTTTTTAGGTTTCAAAATTTGATCGAAATTAATGGCCTACAACACCATATTCTTTGTTTCTCTCAATAGTGACATTATATGTATTGGTCTAGAATGAGAAACTTGAATTAAAGGAAGATTCATCCAGTCATCTAGGTGAGAGTACGAGCATAGTCCTTCGGCATTACGTTAGAATGTGAAAAATAAGAACAATATCAAAAACGGAAATAAGAAGGGCCCACAATTGAAGTAACTGCAAATAATAAATTCTACTCATATCAAGCCTAATTATCCATTGGGAAAAATACAAAACTATAATACTTTTAAGCATACAATTTCACAGTTAACAAACATAAAAAAAATGGCATTTCAAAAATCAGGTAAAATGTTTGAGAATCTTTATTAGCCCAATCCAAATCTTAAACCGTTTAACAAGAGAGAGAAAACGTAAAGATTTTGGGTTCCATCTTAAAAGGTCAACCTTATTAAGAGGAGTAATCTAATCCTTTATAAGTTGGTTTATTTTTTCATTTTTATTTGATGTGGGATTATATCCCTTAACATGCCCCCACAAGATGGTAGCTCGTCTAAGCAAATCAATTTTGAAATCGATGTGCTCATTTTTTTTTAGTCTTAATCGAATTGAATTGCTCGTTGGAGCTTAATGAGCTCTAATACCATGTTAAGATTTTGAGTTCCATCTTAAAAGGTCAACCTTATTAAGATGAGTAATCAAATCCTTTATAAGTTGTTTTATTTTTTCATCTTTATTCAATGTGTAATTATATCCCATAACATAAAATACATTTACAGTATGTTTGAGCCCCATTATTTGTGTAGAATGCATTTTTTAATAGTAGATTGATGGAGATGTGTGGTTTAAAAAAATGAAAAATTTTGGGTCTATGTGTAATATTGTTTTATTAAAAAATGTGTGGTTGCAAAAAAAAAAGAGAAAAATATATATTTTGAAAAAAAAAAATGGGATCAAACAAAGGCTCAATTTCACTATCGAGAAATCTATTCCCTCGCCATCTCCATTTGATTCACTTGCCTAAATAGCCCATTGTCACTTTCAATTTCCTCCACCACCAACGATGGCGGAGCCCTAATTCTGGTGACAAGGAAGAAGCTAAGTCCAAGCTCTAGCTTATTCACTTTGACAACAGGAACAACCAACAGGGTGTACCTCATGTTCACTTTGATTCTTCCACTAGTTCTTCCATGGTTGATGAGGTTTTAAACGATGTCATTTTGGATGTATCGGATTTGTCTAATTCTTTTGGAAGAAAAGTTGGTAGTGGTGGTGTAGTTATCACGAATTTGACAATAAAGAAACAAAACCTCTCAGCCTTCCTAAGAGCTTATCGTTAGTTGTCAATGCATAAAGTTGCTTGTTGGTGTGGGTAGAATGTAATAGTGTTCTGAGTATTTGATTTGTTAATTTGGAAGAAAGTTTTGAAGTTGTTAAAGCTTAAATTCAGCCCTGTATTATACTAAATATTGTTTGTTTCATTGGGTGATTATGGAGGCACCAGAAGTTTTTATAAGATCCTGGGGTTTTGTCTTCTTTTAAAAACATAGGGTTTTCACTTCCAATTGAATGAATAAAGCAGTGCAAATTTTGGTATTTTAAGTTAAAATGCACACATTATTTATTGATTACAGTTTTAAATTAAAAACTTTTAAGGAAACTTGAAACAAGTTAAGTACTAAAAGAGACTAACACTTCAATGAATAGTAACAAATGTTAGCTCAAGTGTTAGATGAATATGATAAGTTTATGCAATGTGAATGCAAAGTTCTTCTTAAAATATATATTTTTAAGATTGATATAAATAAATTAAGCACAAAGAGAAATGAAAAATTTTGATGAGAGAAATAATTCAAGAAGTTCGATTCAACGATCAAAGTTTTTGTTATGAAGAAACAAATTAAATGAATGTAAAAATGTAAGCTCAAAAAAGATTTTTCATAAATATATTTTACAAGAAAGCTCTCTTCTAATCGTTTTAATAAATGTAAAGTAAAGTGGTATCTATAGAAATCAAAATGTCAAAGTTTCTAAACAATCATACAACCCATTTGAACGTTCGGATCCGGAACCAGATAGCCAAACTAGCCGTTGTGCGTCAAAAATTAGAACGGTTAAAAAAATGACCATTGGGCGAACCGGATGTGCCGTCAACTGGCTTTAACTTTGATTTTTTTTTTTTTGAGAAATGTAGGCTTATGGATGACGTTTTTGTTAAGTATTTAATATTATGTAATTGGCTATTCTGTGCACAAAAGGACTAAAACTGATAAGTTGTAAAAACTCAAGGAGTAATGTACAATTTGTCAAAAGTATGATTTTTAGATCAAGGGTTCGAGAATGGGAAAAGAAGGAAACAAACGGTGTGAATTTTCACTAGATTGTCGCCAAAGTTTGGCTCGAGTTTCAAAAACAGAAACTTCATCACTAGACTGTCGCCTCTTCTGAGCCCTCACTCGAATGACAGTGTTGTTCGAAATTTTTTTGATTCGTTCTTTAAAGGCTTTTTGCCTGGCCCATTAGTTTCATAATGTACCTATAAATACTCTAAAGCCACATAATGTATTTTACAAGGTTGAACATTAAGAGAAACATATGTTGTTAGATCTTCTTCATATATTTGGCTTCGACCTTTGTCCTATAATTGGCTTTTGGTGAGAAAAACATCAGATACACAATCCAAATACCAAACTATTGCTTCCTCCATATCTATCAAATTTGCTGAAGATTAAGGGAAGGTGATTGAAGTTACAGTTGGTGAAGAAGGCGGTGTTCGTCGTGCATCCACAGGAGATAGACGATTCCATAAAGCTAGAAATTGCTGCATGATAGTAGAATCCAAGAGAGCTTTAGCAATTGCAGCTGGGAATTGGTGTAGGAGCACAGAATCCAGGAGAGCTGTAGGAATTACATTTAAGAAATCAGATAGTACGTGTCGTCGTCTAGTCTGATAGACTGTAAGTTAAAGAATCGTTTATAGTGGATTGTTAACTGGTAAAGTGGCCCGATAGGGTTTCTTCGCGATCATTCTTGTATTTCTTTATTGCTTACTTTATCGCGGTATTTAAACATAGGAAAAATTGATTTGTATGTTTAACCATCTAGAATAATAATTAAATTAGTGACTTGTTACTATTTAATTTTTAAGTTATTTTAATTCCGCATTTTTACCTATTCACTCCACTCTAGGTACTGTTAGGGTCGAACTACAGAACTTTCAATTGGTATTAGAGCCTTAATTCGATTCCTGACCTTTATTGATTTCTATATGAGTTAGTCTTTGTTTGTGCCTCTGTTCTTTGACGAAACCCATTGTGCTTATTGAAAAGTTAGAATGAAAGCTTTCCTTAAATATTTGGATGAACGTATTTGGATGAGCGTACAGACTAGATGGACTCCACCTTCAACTACTATTACTGGTGTGATCACACCTACTAATATTTTCCTTTAGACTAAAATGAACTTAGATGAGTGTAACTCGAACAACAAAGTATTACATGACATGTTCATGGCTATGTCTACGGAAGAGTTTAGGAGAGAGTCGATGTGTAAGACTGTTAAAGAAGTTTGGGATAGTTTAGAAACCACACACGAGGAAACTAAAATTATGAAAAATTCTAAATTGCGGATGTTAACCTCTAGGTTTGAAGAAATTAGGATGGCGGATGATGAATCATTTGATGATTTCTATACTAAGCTTAACGATATAGTCAATTCGAGCTTCAACCTAGGTAAAAGGATCCCCGAGTCCAAGATTGTTAGAAAAGTCATTTGATCCTACGTAAAAGGTTTAGGCCTAAAGTCACTGCGATTGAAAAAAGTAATGACCTAGATGCTGTAAAAATTGAAGAACTCGTAGGATCTCTACAAACCTATGAACTCACCATTTCTCAACCTAAAAAGGTTAAATCCATTGCTATGAATACTATTAGGGAATAAGAGACTGAGTCTATTGATACTGAGACTCTTAGGGATGACGAAATAGCGTATTTCATTAAAAAAATTTAGAAGGTGATGAGGAATATGAGAAAGCCTCGAGAGCGAAAAAATGAAGTCCTGAATAGATTCTCTAAATATAGACGTGCGAAAAACAACTCCAGGACTCCCGTTAAGATAACTCAATTTGTTAGGTGTCATGAGTGTCAGGGTTACGATCACTATAGGAATGAATGTCCTAATCTGAAAAGGAGTTCAAATAAAGAAATACTTAAGGCATTAGCAGTGACCTTGAGTGATGAAGAATCAAATTCTAGTGCTCATTGTGATATATCTGGTGGTGAGGATGAACCTAATTTCATGGCTTTCAATTCTATTGCTATGATAGAGTCTGATAAGGAGATTAATAAGGCTGACGGTGATGAATGGAGTGAAAGTTCTGAGGAAGAGTCTGAAGATGAACCAGATATTCACGAATCTTATCGTGAACTGTTTGAGGAAAGTCTAAAGATTAAAAAGGTCAATAAAGCTATGTTGAAAAAGGTTAATGATCTTGAACGAGAGAAAAAAAAAATCTTGGGTGACCTTCAGGACTCTACAAATAAACTAAGTGAGTTGAAACTTGTTAATGAGAACCTGGAAGCTAGAGTTAAATCCTTAATGAGTGATCTTGAAAAATCTAACACTCAACTCCAATCATTCATGAGTGGTTCATAGAAATTGGATAATTTGTTGGGGATGAACAACCCTGCCAGAAATAAGCATGGTGTGGGTTACGTTCATAATGGTAATTCTAATGCCAGTACATCCAAGACCACGTTCATCCCGGTAACTAACAAAGCTCGAAATATTATTTATCTTGAACCAAAGGTCAGGTCAAGATCGAGACCTACTAAACAACATAGGGTCAATCATCCTACATATCAACAACAACCTTTGAGCAGGTATGAACCAATGTTTATTTCCATTAGCCATCATTGTAGCACCTTGGGACACTCAAGACCTATATATTATAAACGTGTGGCTAGAAGTAAAAGTCAGGATGTCTCTAGCTAGGTTAATTTTCTTGCCAATTAAGTAAGCTACTTAACTGAGATGATGACTCGATTGACTAAGATCACTCCTACTTCTAAGAAGACTTGGACTAAAAAGAGTGACCTCCCTAGGTCTGATGGTCTATTGAATTGTTGTGTTGTCTACGTTGTACTTAAACTTAAAATAACTCTATGTGGTATCTTAATAGTACATGCTCTAGACATATGTATGGGTGAAAAAGCCTTGTTTTCCTCTCTTGATGATTGGAATGACGGTGTAGTTACATTTGGGGATGGAGCTAATGCACCCATTTTAAGGAAAGGTGTCGTTAATACATCTGGACTACCTTCTATCTCAGATGTGCTTTATGTGAAAGGATTAAAGTCCAACTTGTTAAGCATTAGTCAAATTAGTGATGCTGATTTTGAGGTTAGCTTTGTTCAGAAAGGGTGTACCGTGTATGATTCCACTGGTAACAATGTCATCGAAGGAGTAAGAACTTCAAATAATTGTTATGGAATTCTACCTAATTCCAACTACGTGTGCAATAGTGCCAAGATTGATGTAACTGAATTGTGGCATCAACGGCTTGGTCACATGAACCAAAAAAGTTTATCTAAACTCGTCAAGAAGGAACTTGTTGTTAGCTTACATAAGCTAGAAACTATTGATACCACTATATGTGGCCCATGCCAGCAACGTAAACAACTTAGGGTACCTCATAAATAAACATCTAAGATCTTGACAAGCAAGCCACTCAAATTTATTCATATAGACTTAATGGGACCATCTAGGATCGAAAGTCTTGGTGGTAAATGCTATATCTTGGTTGTGGTTGACGATTTCTCTTGATACACATGGATTGAACTGCTGAGAGATAAAATAGAGGTGTTCGATCTTATCATTTCTTTGTACAAAAGACTTGGGAATGCAAAAGACTTCACTATCTATAGAATTCGTAGTTATCATGGAAAAGAGTTGGAAAAATCTAATCTTAAGAACTTTTATTTAGATGAGGGAATCCAGCATGAGTTCTACTCACCGATCACTCCATAACAAAATGGGGATGTTGAGAGAAAAAATGTATGCTTTAAGAAATGGCTAGAGCCATGCTTCATGGTAAAGGACTAGCTATGCATTTATGGGGGTGAAGCCATCAACACTACATGTCACATTGTAAACAAATTTTATCTTAGACCTAAAACTGATATGACACCTTATGAGATCTGGAATGGTAAATAGCCTACTGTCAAGCACTTCTGTATGTTTGGCAGCAAGTGCTACAATCTGAGAGATAGAGAGAATTTGGGAAAGTTTGATTCCAAAAGTGATGAGGGAATCTTCCTAGGACACTCCAGAAATAGTTGAGCTTATCGGGTTTACAACAATCGTACGCGAGTTGAGATGGAATCCATCAATGTTGTAGTGGATGATGTATGTAGTGAGGGACAGATTGGAGGAGATTGGGTAGAATTGGAACCCTTGAGTGTCGATCCCAATGTAGTAACTGAACCTAGTAAAAATTCAGGTCCTAATTCCTCACACAACTAATGGATTAGATACACCCAATAAGTAGTCCACACCTGATGATAAATCTAAACCTCCTAAAGAACCTTCATCCACGTTAAGAAAAATCATCTTAAAGCTAACATTATTGGAGATTTAGAAGAAGGGATGAGAATCCGTAAGAGGGTTTTGAACAATTTAACATATGCTAGCTATGTGTCTCAAATTGAGCCTAAAAAGGTCGAAGAAGCCTTTAGGGATGAATGTTGGGTTAACGTGATGCATGAAGAGCTAAATCAGTTTGTCACAAACAAAGTATGAGATTTAATTTCTAGACCTGATGATTGAAATGTTATTGGTACTAAGTGGATTTTTAAGAATAAAATCGATGATCAAGGTACTATAACTAGAAATAAGGCTAGGCCAATTGCCCAATGATATACTCATGTTGAAGGTGTAGTCGTCGATGAAGCATTTGCCTCAGTTGCTATACTTGAATCCATTAGAATTCTCCTAGCTATTGCCTACAATTTAGGCTTCAAATTATATAAATGGATGTCAAGAGTGCTTTCTTGAATGGAATTCTTCAGGAAGAAGCCTATGTTGAACAATCTAAAGGATTTATTGATCCTTAATATCCTCACTATGTTTATAGGTTGAATAAAGTATTATATGGTCTTGAACAAGTTCATAGAGCTTTGCATGATAGGCTTACTGCATATCTCATAAAACATGGTTTCTCGAGAGGTGGTGCGATAGAACCCTATTTATACAATACATTGAGGAAACCATCACCGTTGCTCAGATGTATGTTGACGAAATCATTTTTGGTTCTCCTGTTGATTCTCTTGCTCATGGTTTCGCTGAGTGCATGAAACAAGAATTTGAAATGAGCACGATTGGAAAATTAAATTACTTTCTTGGTCTTCAAGACAAACAAACAAAATATGGATTATTCATATCTTGATTAAAATATGTTAAGAATCTCGTCAAGCATTTTGGCTTACACGCAAAAAACACACTAGAATTCCTATGAGCATCAGTGTCAAGTTAGGTCATGATCCTATTGGTAAAGTGTTGATCAAACAATGTACATGAGTATGATAGGTAGTTTACTCTATCTCACTGCTAATAGACCTGACATAGCTTTTAGTGTAAGGGTTAGTGCGCTCTTTCAAGCCAATCCCAAGGAATCTCACTTGAGCGCCGTACAACTCATCATCAGATATGTCAATAGAATCGTAGATTATAGGATCCTGTACTCTCGAGACTCTAATCTAGATTTTACTGATTATTTCGATGTCGATTGGGCTGAAAATGCTAATGATAGAAAAAGTACTTTTGGAGGTTTCTTTCATGTTGGGGCTAATCTTGTAGCTTGGATGAGTAAGAAATAAAATTATATAGCAGAGGCTGAGTATATAGCCGTAGGAAGTTGCTGTACTCAACTGCTTTGGATGAAGCAAATGTTGAGTGATTACGAAATTGAACATGGTACGATGACTGTGTTTTGTGATAACACTAGTGCTATTAATATTTTCAAAAATTATGTTCAACACTCTTCAACTAAACATATTGATATACGACATCATTTTATTCGAGAACTAATGGAAACTAATGTTGTTACTTTTTAACATATCTCTACAGAAAATTAGTTAGCCGACTTATTTACTAAGCCATTAAATGTTCAAAACTGCACTTGACGATGTTGGTTGTGATCAAGTATGGGTTTATTTGATGAGCTATAACATAATTTCCATTGTTGGCTTAGGTTATTTATGGAGTACTTAGTATCAAATGTTACTTCTTCTGTACATATGTGCTTCTCAACTGTATTTAGGAACTTGTTGTAAATTCGTGATCCTACTTTGTGGATGGATCACCAAAATCTTATTTTGGGCCTTAACCAAACAAGGTTGCTATCAGGGCCACATAGTTGGAGATCTTCTGAACCTCCACATCTATTTGTTGAATTCGTTGAGATAGTTTTTTAGGGACTAGCTCTATCTCTATTTAATGGTCAACATACGTTCCTTTTGCGTAGTTCAAACTTTGAAGCCCATATATTGGGACCAAAAAGGCAGTTGCTAGGTCGTTCTAATTTCTAACTAACCACTAGGACGACTTTGTGAACCATCTTTGGGTCTTATCGCCTAGGAAAAACAAAAGGTTCATGCACATTATAGCATGTTAAACCCTTGGTGCTCCATCTACGATTTGTATTTGTCGAGGTGACTTATGATGTTGCCTTCTCCTTCATATCCAACGAGTTGTGGCATCTTTAATTTTCTGCCAAGGGTTCTGCCAGTATGTTCTAAGTGAATGGAGAGTAGTAGTTGGTGAAGTATTATTTCACCATTCTTTTATCCTTTGCTTCTAAGCAGCTATGTGGGTTTTCACTCATTTTTGCTCATGTCTTTCCTCTAGCCCTTCATTATGATAGCATTACAATAACTAGCACAATAGGATGAATTGGTTTTCTAAAACTTTTTTGAAAAATTAATCTAAATTCAAGCAACTTAAGAATCAATAGATTAATTAAATGGCATACGCAAATATAAAAATGATAAGTAAAAATGAAGAGAATATGTAAATAGTATAATTGTCAAGTTTCGATCCAAATCAATGATCTATGTCCTCCGTTACCATGATCCATCACGAGTAAGGCCTTTTTACTATACTGATTAATTTATGATGCAATCCAAACCCTTACAATGTTTTTAGTGACTTACAAATAAGGAGCATCAATCCTTACACAATATTGAACTTACAGAACCTCAATATGACACACAAATATGAAGAATGTTTTTACAATTGAATCTTTTCTCTTAGTAAATGATACAAATGAATTATGTACGAAGAGAGGCTAACACTTCTATTAATTGCAATAAATGATAGCTCAAGTGTTAGATAAGAAAATTCTGATAAAACTGATGATTTCAAAACGGATTTAATCAATCAAAAGTTTTCAAAGTGAATGAGTTGATAAAAAAAAATAAGATGTAAGCTCAGATAATTTTGCTTAAGAACATCTCACATTGACACTCTTAAAAAAGTTTTACAATTAATGCAAAAAGTGAATGCATTTATAGATTTCAACTAGCAAAACACTTTGTGTAAACGGACAAGGATTTGGACATCTTTCCTCATGTCCGAATGTACAAAAACCAGCATTTACGCGCTAGAATTCAGAAGGATAAAAATATTGATCGTTGCACCAATCGAACATTCGCATGGTAGAACCAGCCGTTCCCTTCTCACAATTTTCTTTCGATCATTTTCGACTTGAATGTTTTGAAAATGTAGGCTTTTAAAGGCATTTTTAACCTATTTTCAAGGTAAGTGATATTGTAAAATATGATTTAAGTTCAAATATCATTGCTATAAATTGAAGTGTTTATATTTTTACAAATGAATAAAAACGTCTAGTTGATGATCTTTCTTTAAGGTTTGAGTTTTAAGCTATTGTCTCGAATGATTGACTTCAATATCAATCTTTATTGTCAGTCAGATTTTGTAATGTGAAATTCTTGATAATGATCTTTTTGGCTACGATCAATCAACTTAATATTGAATGATTTGAAAATTATAATCACTTAAATTAAATTATTAGAAAAAAGATTAACTTGTTTGTTATAATCAAAATACTAAGGATAAAGTCAACCATATGTCAACAATTTTTCCATTTTTGATTATGACAAACAAGATCATTGCAAAGTAAGATCAAACAATTAATAAAGAATATAAATCTTAATTTCTAACATGTAATGCATATATTCTGCCTTCTTTTACAAGCTGATAGTCATTTATTCAAAACATATAGATGATCTAACTCAAGCATATTCTTAGTTTAAGCATATCATCTCATATTTTCCTCCTCTTGGCATGAGCAAAATAAATAGTATATATAGGAGAGCAAGCGTGTAGCATTTATGAACAAAACACAACATAGGAAACAATAAAATTCCCCCCTTACATGGTGCCAAACAATGTAAAAATATAATAGAAGAATAACACATTTGTAACATAAGCATACCTCGAACCATGAGTGCCCCTTAATGATTTTCATGCATTTGAGAGTTAGTTGTAATCTAACTATTCAAAGGTATATCAAAGTGTTTAAAGATTTTGGTGAGTAGCGTGCCGTAAGTAAGGCTTTGATGTGTCTCACCAATGAACAATTTTCATATGTCCAAGGGCAACAGTTGGAAAATTCAGTTTCAATCTAACCAAAAGGGAATAAAGAATAGAGAGATCGAAGTTATTAACTTCATTCTGATGACCCTTTTGTTGAAGAATGACATGGGTAGATGTTTTGGAAGACTTTTCATGGTAGAGAAAGTTGGTTTGCACTAAGTTTCATGGGATTTTGGAGATTCTTGCCCGAAACTCTACGACATGCCAAAATAGGATTATATCCTTCAAGAGTAGGGTATAATTTGTGTTGAAAAATATGATTTTCACATTTCACAAGCTCAAGTATAGTTCAGAGAAGGGTTTTGGTGATGGAAAAATGTTTTCCTTTAAGTAAACATGTGATTTTACCCAAACTATAATTATAAATCATATTTTTATAAAAATCTTTCATGAGATTTGGATATGCATTTTCTTATAAAGTGGCTACTAATACCCAACCCATATTTCCAAAATATTCTTCAATGTGAAATGCAAGATCTTCAATAATCAAATCGGCAAAATCAACGTTCTTACAGATGAGAATTGATGATTTTTCAAAAGGATTTTTCGACACGTACATCCTCTTAGGTCTCTTACCCAATATATTGGTCCTAGGCATGGTGGAAATATGATTGGAAGAGGTGGACGTGAATTTTTGGACTAGGGTTCGAACTTCCAAAAAAGGTGAGAGTTTTGGAGGTTTAATGGATGAAAATTAGGGATTTTGATAGATTTGAAGTGGGAAAGTGATAGTTTTTCAATTTGAGAGAGTATTTTGAAGACTGGAGATGAAAAATGAGAGATTTGGAGTGGATTTTCGTTGGAGAATGAGAGAAATGAGATGATGATTTCTAAAATTTGAAATTTTGATGTATTGAATGTCCGCCTTAGGCATCCAAACATTCTGAAACTTTCTGTCAATATGGACGTGGTCATCCGATGTCCTCCAGGTTGTTTGGTGACCCTTTCTGTCAATCAACACGTGGTCATCTAGACGTCCACTGCCTCACCCGCTTCTCTCGATACAAACGCATGATTTTTATGATGGAATAGTAAATGATGCACATAAAATCAACAATTATATGAACAACTAAACAGACATGCAATTTACCTACATACTTCAATTCATTGATAACACCCAAACATCTTTGGATAAACAAAAATATATCAAGTGCTCGAGATTTAGCCCTTATTTGGTCCCCATTATTTACCAAATACATTTCTCTATCTTATTTTCAACCACACATTCTTCAATAAAATAATATAACACGCAAATTTAAAACTTTTTCTTATTTTTTAACTCACATTCTCCATCAAAATATTATTTCAAAATGCATTTTGGGCAAAAAATGGGGCTCAAACGGGCTCTTAGTCAGAATATCGGCCAGTTAATTTTTCATATTCACACATTCTAATGAACTTGTGCACAACAACTAGCGGCCGAGGTATATATGGTTTCAACGGTAGACAATGCAATGAAATTTTGTTTCTTGCTAAACCATGATATAAATGCAAACACTAGAAAGTGACATGTTCCACTAATACTCTTACGGTCAATTATGCAACCAGCCCAATTGACATGTGATAGCTTAGAAAATTAATGTGGGTGCCATTTGCATACCAAAGACCTAATGTTCTACTGCTACTAAGATCTCAAAAGATTCTTCTTAGCACTAAAGTGAGATTTTTTAACATTAGATTGAAATCTAGAACATAAGCACATAATATCGAATCTACTTGCAGTTAAGTAAAAAATGGATCCGATTATACCTTGATATTTAGTTATGTCAACAATTTGATGGATGAGCTCAATGGGACGTTCATTGGCTCCAATTCTTACATTTCAAACTTCTCGAGCATGTCCAAGATATATTTATTATGACTAATGAATATTTCATCATTAGTTTGTTTGAATTGGAATCCAAGGAAGAATTTGAGTTCTCTCACTATGCTCATTTCGAACTACTTGTTCATACAATAAGAGAATTATTTACAAAAAATAATATTAACAAAAAATAATATTATCAACGTAAATTTGAACAATTTACATATGATTCTTTTTGGTTTTGATCAAAGGGCAGTATCTGCTTTACCCATCAAAAAAACCATTTGAAAGAAAAAAAAAAATTGCTCAACACTTCATACCAAGATCTAGGAGCTTGCTTTTCAAAGTTTGAAACATTATCCAAATACTTGTGATTTTCAAAATTTGGGGGTCGCTCGACAAATACTTCTTGAATAAAATTATTTAGGAATTTACTTTTAACATCTATTTGATAAAGAGTGAATCATTTATGGCAAGAAAAAACAAGAAGCATATCTAGGAGCTTGCTTTTCAAAGTTTGAAACATTATCCAAATACTTGTGATTTTCAAAATTTGGGGGTCGCTCGACAAATACTTCTTGAATAAAATTATTTAGGAATTTATTTTTAACATCTATTTGATAAAGAGTGAATCATTTATGGTAAGAAAAAACAAGAAGCATGTGATTTATTATAATCTAGAAATCGGAGCAAAAGTTTCCTCAAAATCGATGATTTCTTCTTGATTGTAATCTTGGACTATGAGTCTAGCCTTGTTATGAACAATTATCCCATTTTCGTATCGTTTATTTCTAAAAACCCATTTCTTACCATAACATTTTGATTATTTGGTCTAGTGATAAAATTCCAAACTTGATTTCTTTCAAATGGATTTAGTTCTTCTTACATAGCTAGAATCCAAATTTGACAAACTCGGCTTTTTAAAAATTCATTGGTTCAATTTGTGAAATAAATGCACAATTATTGAAAAGGTTTATAGTAGAAGCTCTAGTACTTATACATTTTGATAGATCAACAATAATAAGTTCTTTTGGAAGAGAAGAGACAAACCTTCATCCCTTAGGTAGAGTTGGATTGTTTTGTGCTTCAGAAGGCTATATTTCACCTTGTTGTTTATTTGCTCTTCCTTATGTTATTCTTCAAACTTTTTAGGATCTTTCTTGTTTTGATCTTGGATGAACGCTCGAGAGGAATTTCCAAACTTACATCACTAACAATACATTTTCTCTTCATCAAGAGGATTAGTTTCATCAAAATTTATATACATGTGTTTTTCAACGATTAAAGTTCTTTTGTTAAAAACTCTATAGTATCTAAGAAAGATTCCAATAACGGATTTTGAATCAAATTTTGCCAATTTTTTTTTGCTTTTTTATGTTTAAAATAAAACATTTTTTATCAAATACTTTGAAATAAATGATATTAAAAAACTATATTTTTTGAAAACTCATAAGGAGTTTTTGTTTTCTTTCGAATAACTAAAACTCTATTAGAAATGTAGCAAGCAGTGTTAACGATTTCGACCCAAAAATATTTTGGTAAACTATTTTTATTTGACATAGACCTAATCATTTCTTGCAATGTAAAATTCTTCCTTGCTACTGCACCAATTTGTTAAGGAGTTCTAGGAGCCAAGAAATTATGTTTATATCCATTTTCATTGCAAAAATTATCAAATGCAATGGTGTCAAATTTTCCACCATGATTACTTCTAATATATGTAATAATATATCCTTTTTTTTATTTTGAACATTTTTACAAAAATATTTAAATACATTCATGGTTTCATTATTTAAATTTAAAAATAGGATCCAAGTAAATTAAGAAAAGTCTTTGACAACGACGAATGCATTATGCTTACCATTTAAGCTAGCGGTTCTAGATTATCCAAATGATTCGTGCGGAGTAGCTGTAAATATTTTGTAGTTAAAGAATATTGCTTAATTTCAAAATAACTCTTTACTTGTTTTTTAAATTGACGTGCGTCAAAATTTTTATCTTTTTCAAAATCCAAATTTGGCAATCCTTTAACAAAATAATTTTTAAAACTTTTTGAAAGTACATTCTAATATGACCTAACTAAGTATCAACTTTCAAACATGATAAATATTTTTCATCACTTTCAAATTCAATATTTATGATAAAAACATCTTCACTTCCACTTCTTATAAACATTACATCTTTTGATGTAGCATCTTCAATAAGGAACGTGAAAGAATCAAATTTAATATGATAACCTT
>CAIGRO010031363.1:0-17696 GCA_903798355.1 Fraxinus baroniana | reverse complement strand
TTTTTATCAATTTCGGATCGGATATCCGATGACATTGCAAATCGAATATGGATCTAGCAATTAAATATCCGTTGGATTATCGGATCTGATCGGATAAATTTTCTTATCGGCTCGGATCGGATCGGATATAGACAGATCCGATCCATTTACAATCCTAGCGACGGGGTGAGGGTGGTCAAAAGTGGGTAAAGGGGTAGTGCCTGTGACCAATTATTTGGTTATCTGTGACCTAAAAACTTGATGATATGTGACTGAAAAATAATATGTGATCAATAAATTTGAAAATATTTGACCAATGAAATTAACCGTGACTTATATTTTTTGAATTTGTGACTTCGAAATCATCAGTGACTAATTAATTTGATAATATGTTACCAGTAAATAAATTGTGACCTATGATTATGTACATGTGACCATTAATTGTATAATTGTGACCTAATTAATAAATATTTTTAATTAATTATCTAATACTCGAATTTTGAATTGTTAAACTATATATCTGACTTTTGAACTGATGTAAACCATACACCTGAAATATGATTTTTTTTTCCCAAATCAAAATTTTTGTGATAAAAAAGTAAGCCCATCAATTAATTAGGGTGTGTTTGAGTTGCATTATTTTGGAAGAATGTATCCTGAATAGTAGATTGATGGATAATGTGTGGGTGAAAAAGAAGAAAAAGTTATTGATGTTATGGAAAATATTATTTTAATGAAGAACGTTGTTGAAAATGAATAGAAGAATAAGAATGAAAAAAAAATGTGTACCAAACAAGAGCTTTCATGATTTAGGCAGTTGAAAAATTATTAAAATTTAATCAAACAAACATGTATTGGATTGATTAACGATACAAAGAATTTTCGCCCAGTGGAAATTTTAATTAACATCCAAGTGAATTTATTGACCCAACCAATGACCCATAAGTAAATTAGTCTCCCGATAGTTGGTGACTTATTTGATTTACGAGCATGCCAATTTTTAGAGTAATGTTATTTGTGATTATTGATGACAATCATTGTGTTTATGTGACATTGAATGATAACTTTCAATAACTTGGGTTCCACGTCCCATTAGACCTATAATTTAACGTCATCGTTTTGTCATATGATGATCATTAATGATGACAAATAGCAGCGTAATTTCTATTTTTAGCTATAGCTTACAAGAATGTTCAATTGAGAGGATGGTGATTCTACTTGGATCGATAGTCCATAGAGATTTGATATTTTGAAAGTGTTGTCATGTTTCGAAATTTTTAGATGACTCAATACTTGAATAAAGTGTGAAATGAGATATCCATTATGTTAGCTCTAACGAAATCACACGTTTAGAGACTCTAAACACTCTCGTGTTGTGATGAATTTGTGTACATTATTAATTCGAAACTCCTTCGATCGAACAAATGCTTTCATAAACTTATTCCTTGATTTGATTGATACTTTCTAGATGGAATGTGACGATGACATAAACTACTTGAGCATAATCGAGATTGGTCGTTCCAAGCTCAAACTCATCTCCTCCTTTGACCCCTCTCATGGGACCCACTACACCAAATTTTTGTACCAAAAGAGTGAGTTCAGGGTCATTTTTGTAATTATCCTCACGATTCAGACAACTAAATGCCCGTTAGTTGTATTAATGCTATCCCACTCTCTTTCTCTCATCCAGAAGCAAAAAAAAAAAAAAAACTTGAATGGTCCCCTGAAAATCCCCACGCTTCTGTCATAATTTACACCCATTGCCACTCCCTTCCGATCTGCAAATATATTCGAACTGGCCCTCACATTTTCTCCCTCTACATTGACTCAAATATAAATACACGAATGTTATGTGCATATGCGCGCAGTATATATAGAGTAATGTTTCTCCTCTGGGTTTGACAACATTTAACTGGATGAAATATGCGGATTTTATGGATATTTTAGTAAAGGAATGTGGTATGCGGAGTGTGGATTGCTTTTCAGCTGAGTTTCGTTTCTAATTATTTCGTTTGATTCTCGATCTGTGAATTTAGCGTTTTCAATTTGTTTGTCAGGAAATTGGGTTTGGAGAAATGCAGGGTTTTTATGGAGCTTGAATGGTTCAGAACGTGGATGGAGAGTTGACGATTGTTTTTTAATATATTTTTTTGGGGGATGAATCGGAGTTTTAGGGCTCCGGAGAGGGAGCAAATGGGGAGTCTGAGACTGAAGGACAACAAAGATGATGGGCTAGCATTGTTTCAAGAAATGCGCAAGCGCGAGAAGGAACGGAATAATCTTCTTCTTCTTCTTCAAAACTCTGATGAATTTGATGCTCCACTTGGTAATAAAATAGTTTGAATTTTGTGGAAAATTGTTCTATGATTTTATATTATTGTTTTGGTGTTATGTGATGAAGGTCTCAATTAGTTGTTAATTAATTATATGATGAATCTATTTGGTGAATTTTTGAAATTGTGTAACTTTTTGACGTAATCTGATGTGCTGTTGCTCTTAAAAAATTATTAAAGTTTTTGTTTGGTGAATGTTGCTCACTTTGGATAGCATTAGATTGTGAAATATTATTTGAAGCAAAAAATGAATACTTGAAATTTACCTTTCCTGAAGCTTTTAATTGACTGATCTTAGTTTTATAGTTCAAGTATTCGTTTTTATTTTATATATGAATTTGTATGCAGGATCAAGAATCGGTGGTTCTCCCATTTTTAATATAACTGCAGCTACACCTGCACCTGTGCGGAAGACTGGTGCTGATGAATTTCTTAATTTTGACGGTGAAAAAAATGACTATGAGTGGTAATTTTTTTGATGCCTCGACGGATTTTATTCTTTTACCTTCTAAATTTTATGGTGATTGTGAATTTATTTAAATTTTGTAGTGTTGATGTCCTTTAATGGTAAATATTTAATCTCTCTTGATGGAGTGCTTTCATTGGTACTTAAAACTCCTATTTGTTCTTGGATTGAAAGACAATGTCTCTTTTGAATTCTCCTCCCATAAGAATGAATCTGATTATTTTCACATTTCAAACGGACCTCAGCACAACATCTATAGGACAAATTCTGTCTTTGAAGTGTTAGCCTTTTTTATAAGATATCTGTGATTTCTTACGGTTGATGCACAAAGACAACACCTCAAGTTTCTATATAGTTTTCTTATCAATCCAACACCAGAAAAGAATATTTACGTGGAAGGTTCTCAAGTTCGCATACACTGTACTTCTACTTATTGTTAGATTGGAATGGATATGTCTGTATCTGCCTACTCGAGTGCCTTTATGATATTCGTAAATGGGTAACTTAATTAGTTATCCAAATAATAATTTACTAATTCTGTGTTTATTCTTTATCATTTAGTAATTAGTCAATCAAATACTGATGAATAACATAGATGAGTTATCTTTTCTTTATTATTATTAGCATAGCAAGGTGTGATTTATGGAAATTTACATTTTTTGAATGGTTATGATATTAAATCTTTGCAACTCTTCTTTACTAATGAATATAACTAGCATATACAATGTAGCTCCACAATAGAAAGCTTATACTCCACTAGGAAAGGTTGCTGGTTAATTTTGTTTCTTTTCCTCTACTTCATCTCTGTAGGTTGCTAAATCTGAGTTGTTATCAATAGTAAATTTTTTTTGGTTTAAAGATGGATTGCATGATTTACATAAGCTCAGATAAAGACATATAATATATGCACATCATCACATATTGCTGATGTTAATTGGATCCCTTGGAAATAATTTGGGCTTTGTTTATTTAGAAACAAAAATTTGATTGTCTCAAATTTATAGTTACTTCTGTCACATGTGCCGACGGGGCTTGGACTAGATTTTCTTGAGAATTCTAGATGGAACGTAGAGGTTCATTTTGATCTCAATCCACAGTCATTCAATGTCACTCATAAAAGATTTCTTATGTTTTCAGGCTTTTAACACCTCCAGGTACTCCTCTTTTTCCTTTACTAGAGATGGAATCACAGAGAACTGTTATGAACCAGCTGGGAACTCCGAAAGTTCGCCCCACAGCGCTGAAATCTAGAGTAAGCTAAAGATAATCGCATTCTGTTTAAATATTGGTTGGAATGCATAATTAGTTGTTCTTCATGTTTCTATAGGATAGGAGTTCGGTCGTTCCATATGCACAAGGGGCCAACATACCTCCTAAAATTCACGGGCTGTGTCCTGAAAGTTCTTAGCTTAAAGTGCATAGTAACCGATATATTCTTTCATGTAGTGTAAAGCAAATATGTAGTGTGAATTGACAAATATCATGTGGCCAATGTGTTTCTTAAGTTTCCATTCGCTATGTGGAAGAAGCAAACAGATTTTAGGAAATCAAGCCCCTAAAAGGGCAAAGGAGATAAATATTCTTATGTTACATTTTTTTGATTCTAATTCTATTAGATGATGATCATCATTATTATCAGCTGCATAGTTATAGTCTATAATCCTCTCCAAAACTAATAGTGCAGTGAGTAAGAAATTCACCTCTACTTGCACAAGGAACAAACACATTAGCAGTCCTTGTGAGTCTATACTAATTTAGAATATTTTTTTAGGCATTTTAGAGAATTATATTTTTTTCTGCATCTTGTTTTCTATGCTTGAAGCTAGCAAACTCCCAGCCTGAGCTGGCTAGTAGGAGCAATTTATTATCTAGACAGCCAGCTTCATCTCTTGGGTTAAATACTTCAACTGGAGGACTCCGCAGGCCCTCTTCATCTGGGGGTCCAGGATCAAGACCTGCAACACCAACTGGGCGTCCAACATTGAGCTCAACATCTAGATCCACCTCGACTACAGCATCTGATAAATCTACATTGACCACGGCTTCTAAATTAACCTCTGTCATGTCATCTAAAGTAACATCAACAACGTCATCTAAACCTTCGAGATCTGCAACACCTACTTCCCGTGCTTCCTTGCCTTCTGCTAAGCCCACGGTTCCTCCGAGATCTGCAACACCTACTTCCCGTGCCACCTTGTCTTCAGCTAAGCCCACAGTTCCACCGAGATCTTCCACACCTATCACAAGGTCTACCATAAGATCCTCAACACCTACAACCAGACTATCTTTACCTGCACCAAAGTCCACGTCCAGGGCATCAACCCCGACTCGTAGGACATCAGTGTCAAGTGCCCCAGTTAAGTCCCCTACTTCTTCAGTTATAAAGCCTGTTACCTCTACAGCAAAAAATCCAGTGCCGGCAGTGTCTAATTCTCCAACTATGAGGCCCAAACCATGGAAACCCTCGGACATGCCCGGATTCTCACTTGATGCTCCATCAAATCTGCGGACATCTCTGTCTGATAGGCCAGCTTCTGTCACTAGAGGTAGACCTGGAGCACCAAGTTCTCGATCATCATCCATCGAACCCCTTTCAAATGGAAGGGTTAGAAGACAATCATGTTCTCCAGCAAGAGGACGGCCTCCCAATGGTATTACTCGTAGCAGTGGAAGCTCCGTCCCCGTGCCTTCTATAAATCGGTTGCATGCCAAGGCTAATGACAATGTGAGCCCTGTTCTATATGGAACGAAAATGGTTGAGAGAGTAATAAATATGCGGAAACTGGCTCCACCAAAGCAAAATGACAAACATTCACCCATGAGCAACTTATCTGGAAAGTCTTCATCACCCGACGGTTCAGGCTTTGGGAGAACACTTTCAAAGAAATCGTTAGATATGGCAATAAGGCATATGGTATGTACACAAACCTCACCTTTTGTTATTCAGGTGATACTATAATCACTTGTAATCCTGTTGAAGGTGTTTTTTTTATATCATTTAGTGAAATTACGAGCTAATCAATATATGGTGCGTAATATAAATTTGCAAGCACCCCTTTCTTTTTAGTTAATTAATTTCTGATTTTTCCTGTGCAGGGCATAAGGCGAAACATCCCAGGCAACCTACGTCCACTAATGACTAATATCCCGGCATCCTCCGTGTATAGTGTGAGATCAGGGTATAACAAAAGCAGGACAGTTAGTATGTCTGATTCAGTATTTGCAACAAGCAGTGCTAGTTCTGATGTGAGCGTTAATAACAATGCTCTTTGCGTGGATGGAAGTGAAGGGGATGATGATGTTAGCAGTGATAAGCCTCCCCGATCTCCTGCTAGCATACGCAGCAGGAGATGATTGTCCATGCCACCATAATACACGTGCATTAACCATTGACTTGTATTCTGAACTTCTGGCTTGAAGATTATTCTCCACTAAAGATAGTGTATTTTCTGATTCACGAGTTAGATGTATAATTTGAAATCTTTGTATCATTATTAGGAATTTGGTTCATAAGCTAAATCTTCTTCCAGTTGTTCGTTTCGTGAACATGTAAACCCCTTTCTTGGGACATTAAGATCAATGCTAACTTCCATTTTATTTTTAAGGATAAATTAAGTAGTCTAAATTTGTACACATTAATATTATGGCATGATTGGCAAATACTCAAATTTGGACCTTGTCAAGTGGGACACAATTTCTTAAGGTGGGAATGCAAATTTGTTGCTTGCTCTGCTGATAATGGAAGAGATTATGGGATGAAGTTGGCCCCGTTGGTTTTGTTCAGATTGTGAGAAAGTTCGTATAAACTACAAGCAAAATGTAATTTTATTACATATTTGTACAAGCTATTGTAGTCTGTCTTGAGTGTTGAGAATTGAGTTATTTTGAATCTTTTAGTAGATCTAGCAATAAAAGAAATGAAAATGGTGAAAAAATCATTGTACACCAAGCATTGTTGAAAAATTTATGTAGATGATCTTAAAATGAGTAAACATAATTACCAAATTGTCTTGAAATTAATAAATGCGAGAATGTTCTTACTTGTGAAGTATTTGATTGTCATTATTTTCCCTTAAAAATATTTTCCAAAAGCTAGTCACGTGAGTCCGTGACCATGTTTTCTTCAAAAAGAAAACATTTTCTTTGCAATTCAATCTTTTCAAAGACTTAATTTTGTGATCTCTCATTTGTCATCTACAGCCAATAAAACACCAATAAAAGATGAAAAGTTGCAACATTTTTTAGGTTGAAAATTAAACTAATCAAACACATTTAATCGATAATTTTCATAGAAATAAGTTGTAGAAAATGCAATTATCTAGAACGTATTTTCTTTTCATGCTTGCAATCATATGCACTTTAATTATTTTTTTATCCATGTGCACTAATCAAATTTGTTATTCTATAATTTGACGACATCAAGTATGGCATAGCAAAGAAATGGACTAACAAATTGTAAAAAGTGAGGAAATCGGAATAAAAAGAAAAATGGAGGTTTAGTGTCAAAATGAACGAAGGTTTGGACCAATTCGTCTGTCTTCACTTTGATTACGTCAATTAGCTTACAAAGCTAAAAGGTTAAGAGATAGTGGCGTAAAAATAATGGGTTGGGGTCTTGGGGATCAAGCTGCTATACTGGATGTAATAAAAGAAAAGATAAATGGGGCTAAGGTTCTTACAGATAAGCATTAAAACTACGAATTAAACTACTTTGCCAAAAAAATATTGACATATTAGTTGACAAATGTATCCGTGGTAGGAAATGAATGGATGTAATTTAAAACAATCCAATGACATGTGACATTCTGTCAAGAAAGATGCTAAAATTTTCTAGCAATATAGCACGTTTGTTACAACTACAGAGACACGAGGGTACAAGCAAAATAAGTATCCAACACAACTAAATAACACAAATAGCTACAAGGGGTCATAGGTTGGGGACCAATGATGCAATTTTTCCCTAATTTGTTTACCAAATAAAGCATTCCTCAAAACACAACCCAACAATTTGATCAGATATATACAGAAATACTGCATTATAATATACACCAATCTCTTTCAAGTGACAACTCAGAATTCTGTTTAGCTGCAAAGAATTTATTGGCATTGACTGTATACAACATTAAGAAAATACATAGAATTCAAACATATAAACAATGTTACACAAGAATCTTAATTATCACAATCCTGTGCAAATGTCTGATAGTGTAATAGAGAAACTTATCTGACAAGAATTTGAACATTTCTGATTTTCATTAGTGGCTGCTCCTGAGCACAGAATGATTCTATACAAAAATTTGGGAGATCTGGCTAGGACACACTGCCTTGTGAAAAGAATAATATCCTACACTCAGTTCGATTTTAACCTATGTTTGTCTTTTCTGAAGCAGGGATGCCATGCTTTTGAAACCATTCAGGCATATAAAATCTTTCGTACAGAACTGGCCGTACGTCTTTCTGCAGAGAGAGGTGCTTGAGAAGTGGAAGAATAACTTCCAAAAGCTGTTCAGCACGTAGTGATAACAGTTAGTCGTAAGAGTAGGAAGGATAGTTGTGAGGAAGAACAAAATATCTTGGATGAGTCAAACAAAGGACCTGATCATCATGTGGTTGTCCAGCAGAAAATGGAACGCATGGAATTCCATTCAAGGGTTGCAACAAGAAACTAAATGGGTTGTTATCAACAATGACAATTCGGCATAAATCCTTCGATAAGCACGATAGATCCTTCACATGTTCACGATATTTTCTGTTATCTATGCAAACAAGTGAGGTTATCACAGTAAAACATAATTATTTGTACGTACACGTCTAAAAGCTTGTTTGCGAAGTGTGTATAAACGGTTTAATTAATAAATAGATAGAAATAAGTGGTGAATAAGTGAGCAGTAATTGTGAGTCCCACTAAATGTGTGGATAAAAAGTGATTTGACCGTTTATAGACAGTTTATAAACATTAGCCAAGCATGGGCTAAATGCTTGTGTATGCATGGACATTGAAAAGAAAACAATATTTCATTCTTTCAATCTTTTGTTGTGAAGGCACTGGCTGCACAAGGTCGGTGCAGTTGCGTCCACATACCAAAAATGTTTCAAAATCCCGTATTCAAGGATCGATCATAAAATTATTTGCCGAGGTGCAGTCGGCATTAACCTTAACTGCCGATTGTGAAAGCATCACACAAGGACAAATTGGGTGGTTGAGATATGTCATGTAGACATAAAGAGGTTCATGATGCAATCTTGGTAAAAAACAATGATAGAAGGATAGATGCTAATGATCTTGTTGATTTAGATCATCAAGCATATCTAGCAATAAACAAAAGGGAATGGCGGAAAAGGATTCAAGTAACCAGCCTATTTGGGATGTTGGGAGGTGTAGACAGTAGTTAGGTACAATAGTAACCAATTCCAGCACCCTAAAAGAAGTAGGTATGGTCTTCGGGAGGCCACGGAATCTCGTAGTTAGAACAAACAAAAAGGAGAATTGGTTTTTCAGCTGAAGCTTAGACTCTCATTTTATTTTTATTTTTTTCCAATTATATAACTCCCAAGAGTGGTGCAATTCGAGTAGAGTAGGTCAAAAGAGCGACACATATAACAAAACTAACATGGATGTAGTGACACTGAGACTTAATTTCATTGCTCCCAAGTGTGGTGCAATTCGAGTAGAGTAGGCCAAAAGAGCAACACATATAACAAAACTAACATGGATGTAGTGACACTGAGACTTAATTTCATCGAACTTTTCAACAAAGGGAACTTAATGGTGAATCCCATCCAGTAACAAAATAAAAATAAGAGGAACATTATACTGATTGAGTAGCAAAAAAATATTTCCATTTTGGGTAAGTAGCCATTATTTTGGAAACGAGAAAACATTAATGGTGACATTCAATTTTGAAATGGAGGGAATAGTATAAATTGCATGAATACATATTCAAG
Organism: Fraxinus baroniana; assembly: GCA_903798355.1. Taxonomy (NCBI): domain Eukaryota; kingdom Viridiplantae; phylum Streptophyta; class Magnoliopsida; order Lamiales; family Oleaceae; genus Fraxinus; species Fraxinus baroniana. Next base: position 7,973 of record CAIGRO010031363.1, on the reverse strand, counting down.
GTGTGGTCCTTCATTCAAGTACGAAAAATTAAGGGGAGGTTACTGGGTTATAAGTCTACAGAAAATCTAAAGAAAAGTAAACAATGTGGTTATTGGAATGTTGTGCATTGCGAAATTCCAATCAGATTAATGACGTTCAGAGATTTTTACCAGCAGAAAATATGAAATAAAGATGAGGAAGAAACTGATTATCATGGAATCATTCCTAGAATACATAGGCATAGTGCAGTGTCAAAATGCACCTTTCAACCAGAAAGAGGAAAATAATCACGAAAGTTAATCAATTGTGAATAAAAATGGAAATTGGATTAAAACTTAGTCTTCAAGGATCCAAAATTCTAATAGGAATCCAACTTCCACTTTGGAAATTGAAAATAGTAGCTATCAGAAAACTCTGATAACGCTACACTAGACTAAGAAATTCATGTGATCTTGAAATGCCACATGCAACAAATTCAGATGATCTTCTAATAGTGTAATTTTATTCAAGCTTCCCCTTTCTTAAACTCAAATGGACTGCCCTATTTATGGGAAACCATTTTAAGGGGAAAACGGGAATTGAAGGCTTCTATCAAAAGCCAATTAAGACAACATGATATTATTCAACATAGATCCTTAGTATTCAACGACTTAAAAGTGTAACTTTGAACAGAGGGGAAATAAAAAAAAATAAAAAAAGAGGGAAGAAGCACGAGCCAATCATATGTTTATTTGAGTTTTATTGCTAAACAAGTAGGAGTCCAAACCAAAAGCCTACCTTTGAAAACTCAAATAGAAAGAAAATTGTCTAATAGTAATGTCAATAAACAGATTACAAAAAGGATACACGCCCAGTTCAAAAATATATAATTAGAAGAGAAGATACAAAATTAGCAAAAACTCTTAAAAAATAATGTTTGATTAGGACTTTCCAACTGCCTTTTTGCACTGGAAGAAACATGAAACAGAAGGCTCAAATATTTTCGCAAGTCTAAACTAATTTGTCCAAAAAGAACTTCCTATAGCTTTTAAGCAATGTCCCACATGTTCTGCTTATATTCACGGAAATTAACCCCTTAAAATGCTTATAAGCAATCTCAATCACTCTCATATTATTTCAACAATGGTGAAAGGTTATAAATGCAAAAGTAAACAAGTCGTCCATGTCTTTGATGCTGTTATAACCCCATAAGACATATATACCAGCATAATAAATAGTAGATGCTTTGGTGCATCTCGTGACTATTTTACTTATATTTCTATTTTTTTTGTCACTTTTTGTCAAACATTTATACATCTTACAAATATATAAAGATATCTTGTCAATGATTTATGGATACAAAAGCAAAGAATATAGGACAAGCTTCATGCACTGAAGATATCAAGGCGTAAGGAACAAGCAAAAATGGCACGATTATACATACAAATAGACCACAGTACAGAAGCTTCTACACTTACGTGCTAATCGTCGAAGACCGATATAGTCTACGACTGAATCGATTTTCAGCATCTATTCTGTCAACAAGTGGTCTAGCATAGCCTGCAAAGAGTATAAAAACAGAAATTGATTGTAAAATAAATAAAATCTTAAAGAACATGGTATAACAATAGGAGAGAAGAAAATTAAAAAGTTGTGGAGTGTCAAGAAACCTTCAAGTCCAGCAGTAAACAACACAAGATCTGCAAATTCACTTAGTAGTTTTAGAAATTCGTTCAATCCAGGACGTTCAAACACTGTCACATAGTTGATCTTAGGTTTTCCTTCAAATTCCTTGAAGCCCATGAAGAAAAGGTTAAAGGGATATCAAATGTTAAGAATTACTGTAGACTTTTCTGCTTTATCCTTAATGTGGAAAAGATATGTAACAAACCTTATCAGACGAAACACATTCTAGTTCAAACCATTTTAAACCAGCTTCAGTGGCCTGAGCACGTATCATCGCAGGCAAACTTGACGTCTCATATGCACTGACCAGAGTTTCGTCCAAGTCAAGAACCACCTGCACCCAGTAAAATGGGTGAGACGGGAAAAGAAATTCAATTTGTAAGCATCTTTAGACAGAAAAATTTCATCAGCCTAATAATAATAATGAAGATAAATATTTTGTCTGACTGTTATGTAGAACTTATTTAGTTTTTAACTTAAATCAGGACGAAAGTCTACAAAGTCTAAATCATGACTCACTCTGGATTTAGTAATCCATCATCTGTTCTACCTTTCCCTGTTTTATTTGACAGTTAACTCTTATCCATGATCAAATCCCACCCCACCCCCCGCCCGAAGAAAAAGAAGATAGCATTCTTGCACTTGATTGATTTCATCAAGGACTTCTCCCAAATATAGGTGAATAATTGTATAAAAATGTTTCTTTACGTTTCCATTTACTTAGGTCTCCAGCCACTTCATAAACATCACATTTTTTCTTCGACCATCTGGTCAACTAAGAGAGAAACAAAAATCAACGGATCATTCGCAATTAAATGGCATGTAAAGTTTCCAAAAACATGCTGTGTTACTTTTTGTATCACAGAAGTTATGATCTACGTCGTTAGTTAATAAGTTGAATCACAAGGCTAAAAGTCAACTCAAGCACTTCATAAAGTCTATCGTACACTTAATATTTCCCATCATTAGATTTAGGTGTTTAATAACCCTTTGTTTGTAGCAATTGTAAACAATTCTATAAAATAAGTGATCTCCAAAACATAATCCCACGAAATATCAGTTGAATTTTCTATATAGATTTCTTTGTTTATGGCAACCTTTAGTTTGACACCAAGAACCAAAAGCCAGCTTCTTAATAGGGCTATTCTATTCTCGATCCCATGAACTCTAGATACCAAATAATTCCATTCCAAACTCTCAAGTTGGCTTGCGTTTCTACCACCACAAGCTTCTAGGAACGTGAGATTTAGGGCTTTCAGAATCCTGTGATTATACTAATAGATCACAATCTATGAAATATGAGATTGATCGTTTCTTAGTCACGATTATGACAATAACTAACTCAAATTTTCCATTATTCCTATTGTTATCAAATTCAGACCAATTTAAATTCAAAACTCAAACTAAAAGAAAATACCGTTAGCTTCTCCACAGACGAAGCATCCAGCAGCTTCCCTCCACCGGCGATTGGAACAGCGGCGGCCAGGGGTGGATGAGTAGGCGGCGGAGGGGCCTCTTCCGGCTCTTCTCCGAACTCCGACAGCTCAACTACCGGCAAAGGTTTAAAATGCGACGGAGAGTGAGGAGCAGAAGAAAGGAAGGAGCCGTGACGCAGGCGGACATACGAGAGGACCTGAGTGAACGAACGCATTCCCGGGAGGATCTGAGTGAAGATCTGAAAGAAAAAGGCCAACCAGTTCAACAGTGTTCTCCAAACCTGTATTGTCCGCGGCGCGTAAGCTTCAGGCGCCGCCAGCTCTGCCATCATAAATATATAATACTAGTTATTGTCGGAATCTGTATCTCTACGTCTGCCAGGGAATAACGAGCACAATTCAATACAATCCTGGATTGTTTTTTGCTGTGTGTGAGAGACAGATATAGAGAGAGAAACAGACGTCACGGAGGAGTGGTCAAGATGGAGGCTGTGGCCGTAGAGAGGAAATGAATAGGAGAGAGAGTACTTGGCACGGGTAAAAAGTGAGAGTGGGAGAGAGATAATAGGCGGAGAGTACTTTATTACTGTTAATACAGTTGGTCTTTTTATGCTTTTTTGTTTGGACTTTTTCCCATTTTTTAAAATTTTTATCCTTTTCTTTTCCTCTTTCTTAATATTATTATTTATTAGTACGTATGACAATATTTTTCATAATAAATAATTTTTTTTTTACCTAATTTTCTAATTTTATATTGTTTGATTAACGATTTTTTCATGGAAAATATTTTTCTACTCATAATCACGTGATCATATTTTTCTTTAATGAGAGGTGATTTTTATTTTCGAGTTAATTTTCTTTTGTATCCCTCTCTCATTTATTCACCAATAAAAAATGGATAACTATAATATTTTGGGATAATTGCAGCAGCGGTACCAAACCTTTCATTTAGAAGCAGACTTTGTCCAAACTTTTTATTTATGTCACTCACGGTACTAAATATTTCAAAATGTCGTTTCTGAAGTCCAAATGGATGGTTTCTATTAGTTTGACCGTTATTTGACCAAATAATTAACCTTGACAATAATTTTGACTAATTTTAAAATGTTAAAATAGTAACTATACATTTTTTTATAATAAAATAAAATAATTAAAATTAAAAACACATTTTCACCTTTTTCTTCTCCATCTACCCCACACATACCCATTCACATCCCAATCTGCAAACCCCATATCTGGGAAATCTTCAAACCCCAAGTCTTTAAGTTTTGTATTTGCCTTTATCTCTATATTTCATATATGTTTTAAATTGAAAAAATGGGTCTTATAGACTATTTATTAGGTTTTAAAGGTCTGTTAGTAACTTGAGAATGCCTTTTATGTGTTGAATTTGTGCTATAAACAAAATTATCATTAAAAAGTTGCATTGGCTGAATTTTGTAGAAGTTGGTTCCACTATCGCCTATTGGTGTTGGAGTTTATATTCTTGTTGGCACAGTTGCTAGGGAACATTCAAGACCAGCCCTTACTTTTTCCTTTCTGATAGCTGGTATAGCAGTTGCTCTTTTTGCCTTCCGCTATGCTGAGCTAGCGAACCGTTGCCCATCAGCTGGGAGTGCCTATCATTATTCTTACGTATGCATCAGAGAAGGGTAATATTTAAATTCCGTCATGTTGTGGTTTTAAGATTTCCCAAATTTTGGGTTTGCAGATTTGGGGTGGATGGAAAAGAATGTGAAAATGGTTTTATTTTTTTTAATTATTTGATTTTAGTTATTTTATTATAAAAAATGTAAAGTTATCATTTTATCTTTTTAAAATTAATTAGAATTATAGTCAGTGTCAATTATTTGATCAACTAATAGTCAAACTAACAGAATCCATCTGTTTGAACTTCACCTGCGATATTTTGAAATGTTTGGTATCGTGGGTGGCACAAATGAAAGGTTTGAGCAAAGTTTGTTACAAATGAAAGGTTTAGTACCGCTGCTACAGTTTTCCCTAATATTGTCTTTCCATTCAAATTTCATGTTCTCAAACAAAAGCATCCTTAGAGTGTGTTTGATTAGCTTTATTTTTCATGAAAATGTCATTTTTTCCATCTAAATTCATATTTTTAGGGTGTTTCATTGACAATTTTTTTATGAAAAATATTTTTTGATTTTTGGTGAGAGGTCATATTTTCCTAAAAAACGAGAATTTTTTTTTTCTTTGAGGGTATTTTTTATTTTTTATTTTTAAATTTTCCAAGTAATTCATTCCCTCATTTTCTCTATCTCATTTACCCACCGATAAAAAAAGCGACAAATACAATGTTTTTCAAATTGAAAACTAACCATACAAATAAGTTATATGCAATTGAATTGCATGCCAAAACTCTTCTTGAAGTGCTAATTAAGTCATTCTTTTTCTTCAGCTGGGATTATTTGCAACATTCCCAAAGAATAATTCTACTTCATTTTATGAATCAATTGAATAATCCCTTAAAGAGAAGAAATCATAATGATAGTGATCTATACAGAAAAAGAATATGTATTTATAGGCAATAATTAGTCCATATTTGGTTTGGCTAAAAATCATATTTAATTTAATGTAATGCGTGATTAAAAAGTTGATAAAAGTTGTTATAGAATATGTAATTGAAAAATGAGTTTAAAAGTAAATAAGTTTTAAAAAATAGAGATCAAACATGAGCTTAATATAAGAGAGTGCTAATCGTTCCTATAAGTACTTTGTATCTTCAATTAAAAAAATTAGATGGTATGCATTGACAAGTAAAATAAGGGAAATTAACAAATTAAATCGTATAAATAGAGGATAATTACTTTTATAAATTTATATTTTAACACTACATTTTTGCATAATGGTTAAAAAACACATTTTGCTTAAACAATTATAAATAACTAAACAAGCAAAAATACAATTTATTTGAAATAATAAATTACACCCTGCACATTGCTGTATATTACAATTTTTATAGTTCTAATCATTGAGTTTCCATTAATTTTTTGTATTATATCACTTATCTTCTTTTCCTAAAATATAAAAATAAAAAAAATTAATTTTGTAAGGTAATTTGCACATGTTTGGTACATATTTTTTAAAACTCATTTTTTTCATAACCTCACTTTTCACCATCAGATTCTTTGAATAATATAGTTTCACTATCAGTTGTACTAATAATATAGCATTTGCTTAGTGTAGAATGTGAGAGAAAGTGAAACCCGCGAAGAGGGTTTTGGGTTGGAGAATTTTGGACACGAAATCACGCTCTTGCGCATGTAGGTTCGATTCGGATGTCATTACATTTATAGAGTCATATTGCAAAGTTAATGTAGATAGAAATTAATCCATCACGAAAAGAATACCTTCCAAGATATCATTGGAGGTTGTAGCGAGAATAAAGTGGAAAGCTTTTGACAAAATTTCGTATTTTTTAAAAAATTTGGCTTCATTATTTTTCTCTTAACAAATATTTATGTACAATATTAAAGGGAATTGGCCTCCAAATAATTTATAAATATAATTATCTCTTTTCTTCACTTCTATGGTTGAGAAAGTCTAAAATGTCAAACTTTTAGGTTAAAATTAGGTTTAAATATTGCAACTTGTTTGTAATTATTAATATCTTGTTTCGTCTTTTACTTAGATTGTGTATGACCTCGTGTTACTTTAAGATAAAATATTTTTTTTAACCCCTACATCTTGATTGTGACTCGAATTCAGATCTATTATTCAATAATGATTCATTCTTATCACTCGAGTTAACTTTCTTACAAGATAAAATAACTTTGAATATATTTGTGGGTATTTGACTATCTCGGAATTGAATGAGATGCACTTCAAATCACAACACAAATGATGTCTTGCCGATTTTGACTGAACGCTAATAAGTTAGCTACAAAAAACAAAGAGAAATGTATGCAACAAATCTCATTTTTTTTCTTTCACAGTCGCTTATGCGATGCAAATTCAACCAAAATTTTCTAAAGAAATTCAATAAATTCAAATGCTAGTTTAAAAATTACGTTTTATAAAATCTACTCTAAAAGAATCTCTATCAAACGGGTTTAAATTATTGAAAAAATTAAAAAAATACTTTATTTCGCTGTTCCAACATTATAGAAACAAATAAAATTTCTTAATTAATATATTCTGATTAACAAAATTTATTCAATAAATAAAAATAAAAATAATCAATTAAAATAATTTTTTGTATTAGCTGTTATTTTGTAGTTAAAATCAACTTCTTATTCATTTAAGTTGGAAAAAAATTTCGACTTATGAAATTGTTAAAAATAATGCATAATTTTATTGACATCTAGTGCGAATAGAAGAGAATAATATATGAACATAACTAATAAGATTATCTAATTTTTGTAAAAATGAAAAAAATAAAAATAAAAAAATTGTGTATATAATGCAGTGAAAGGACTCGACTAAATGTTAACTTATGCAAACATAGATGAATAAGAAAGAAAAATATTTTTTTTTTAGATGAAAATGTAGTAATTGAATGAAAAAAATAATACAAATATGTATGTGAAGTGTTACATAGTGTAATGCAAAAGGAGTGATTTAATATTTTTAATTATGGATATTTTGGTCTATGTAACTATTTTTAATGACAAATTTGTAATTTTTTCGCAATTTTATTTTCTTTACCATATTTTAAAATGTAATACGTAAAGTGTAAATTTAAAAACACGGTATGTGAAGTGTAAATACACCACAAAACAAATGGTGTATTTTGTAAGTTACCCATAAAATAATTTAGGGTCGATTTGATAGAAATGTGGAAAATGGGTGGAAATAAAATGTTTTATAGGGAAAAGATTTTCCTAGAAATTGTTTTGTTGAGAATTGTAATTAAGCCTATGTTTGGTACACAT
>CAIGRO010031358.1:0-11700 GCA_903798355.1 Fraxinus baroniana | reverse complement strand
AAGATTTTTGTACGGTTGAATTTTAAAGTGTAAGTTATTTGCTCAATATTTATTAATGGAAAAAAAATAAAAAATTTCAAAATTTTGGGGCGAGTCAAAATCTTGGGGGGAGGGGGGCGAAACTGAAAAATACATTATAAATTAACTAGGAATAGTGTACCGCGGACAATGTTGGGGGGCGAGATTACTATTGGACCCCACTAATACTCTTATGTATTATTTCAAGAGTTACTCCTTTTATATAGGGGAATAATTGTCGAGCAGCTTACATGTGTTATGCTGCCAGCATTTGTATGGTGATTTTTTTTTTATTGACTTATGCATCAAATTACAAATCGTTGCATATATATTACGTAATAAAACTATCGATAATTCTCGCTATGAATAAATATTATTCTTCTTCTTTTTTTATTTTTTGGTACACATAGCAAGGATCTTGTATCAATCCAAAAGAAATGTGGGTTCAACTCAAATGTCGACAAATCACGCTTTTCAGGTCCCTTTAAAGTAGGAAACTTCCAAAGCAAAAAGGCTAAATAATTCCCATACAGTTGATTAACGTACGGTTCAACAACCAATTTCCGTTTTTGTCCATTTCAAAAATCTATTTTCGGAAGTCAACTCAAATGTCGGCATCATACCATTCAGTCCCTTCAAAAATCCAAATCAAAAAAGCGTGAATATCCCCTACATAAAAAATAAAAAATTTCAAAATTTTGGGGCGAGTCAAAATTTTGGGGGGGCGAAACTGAAAAATACATTACAAATTCACTAGAAATACTGTACCGCGGACAATGTTGGGGGGGGGCGACCAATAGTAATACTCTTACTCCTTTTATATAGGGGAATAATTGTCGAGCAGCTTACATGTGTTATGCTACCAGCACCTGTATGGTGGTTTTTTTTTATTGACTTATGCATCAAATTACAAATCGTTGTATATATATTACGTAGTAAAACTATCGATAATTCTCGCTATAAATAAACATTATTCTACTTCTTTTTCTTCTTTTTATTTTTTGGTACACATAGCAAGGATCTTGTATCAATCCAAAAGAAATGTGGGTTCAACTCAAATGTCGACAAATCACGCTTTTCAGGCCCCTTTAAAGTAGGAAACTTCCAAAGCAAAAAGGCCAAATAATTCCCATACAGTTGATTAACGTACGGTTCAACAACCAATTTCCGTTTTTGTCCACTTCAAAAATCTATTTTCGGAAGTCAACTCAAATGTCGGCATCATACCATTCAGTCCCTTCAAAAATCCAAAGCAAAAAAGCGTGAATATCCCCTACAGTTTTTTTCCCTACAGTTTCACATCTAGTCAAATATTTTGACGACGATTTCCCTCCCCCTTCAACTTCCAGAACAGTAGTATTGATTAGCATCCAGCTGGACCAGCTCCGAATGCCTAGCTGGACTTTTTGCCGTCCATTTCTTGATTACATCGAGAGATTAGAAAAAATACAATTATTTAGAGAATTTAAGAACAGATTACAGAATTTTAATCTCCATTTATACTCCAATACACGCCAGACACAGAGATCAAAATCAGTATTGAAAAAATCAGTGAAACTGTTTACTACTTGAATAGCAATGGGATTTTTAGTGGGTTTAGTAATTGGGGTAGTTTTTGGGCTGGGAGTAATTATTGCTTTTGTGCGATCCGAAAATGCTCGATCCAAGCAACGCTCCGACCTTGTAAGTTGAAAATTCTTTACCAGTTGTGTATGGAACATAAAATCCTTTATAGAACTGATTTTTTTTTTTTCCAAAAAAAAATGGTGGAAATTCATAGGCTACTACAGTCGCGGCGTTTGCTAGAATGACAGTGGAAGATTCTAGAAAGTTACTGTCACCGGAGTATTACCCTTCATGGGTTGTGTTCTCCCGGCGCCAGAAGGTTAGTTTTACCATATAATCTGTGTGTAAATGTGGAGTAATATACTCGTTCATTTATTTGTTTTTATGCGTTTTCAGTTGACTTGGCTTAATCTTCATCTGGAAAAGATATGGCCCTATGTCAATGAGGTATAATTTACACTGTATATTTTGTATAAAGATTTTTGTTTGAGTATTTGTTAATTTTTAAATTCTTGGAGTTTAAAGGCAGCGTCTGAGCTCATAAAGGCGAATGTAGAACCAGTCTTGGAGCAATATAGACCGTTGATATTGGCGTCTTTGACATTTTCCAAGTTAACGCTTGGAACCGTAGCTCCTCAATTCACAGGTTGGCTTTTTGAGCATTTAACATGATTTAAAAGGTTTGGTCAAGACCATTAGTTAAGCAGCCTGATTCATTCTTCTCTTCCCTTGCTTTTTTCACAAGTTCAATACTGATGTGTTTTTCGCATGTTTCCATGTGTGCATCTAATGTAACTGGATTAGTGTTTCTTAGGTATTAAATATAATATCGGAAAAAGAAATCTTACAAATTTTTGCCATTTTATGTAAAATGCTTTCCAGGTAATATGCTCATGTAACCCAGATGACGTTATCACTCATCTGTTGTGGACATTCACGAAAGGAAAAGACGCAGCTTGAAAGAATGATAAGTAGAAAATTGATCAGCTGATTAGGCACAGTTGCCATGACTGAAACCATCATATTAGAGCCTAAAATTATTTTGTGTAGTTCAACCATCATATTATTAGAGCCTAAAATTAGGCACAATTGTCATGACTGAAACCAAAATTCTATGCTACCAAGAGCAATAAAATTGCAGTAAAGAAATAAATACACAAAAGAATATACAAGATTTATAGAAGTTCGCTTCAATGTAAGACTACATCTTCGCTCACCGCTACAGAATTTACTATGATCAAAAAAAGTGTTCAAGAGAAAAATTGCATACCATATCTTCTTTAACCTATCTCTTTTTATGGTGATCCCAAAACCTTAATTATGGCCTCCTATTTAAATAAAAATTAGGACAAAATCGAAATTACAAGTGTAAAATTCCTAAATTATTCTTAATGATTTTGGCTGATCCGTGTACACACTTCACACAATGGCAATAGTTAGGCTCTACAACTTAACAAATATGGTGTATGAAAATTCCAGGCTTCGAAGGGGAGTAAATTGCCAAATATTTACAGGGCACTAGGTATTGAGAGATCGAGGAGTCCACAAGTTAGAATACCATAAACTTATAAGATCTAAATATGTGGAATTCAAGGTCTTTTATAATGGATATGCCGAGGTGAATTTGCCACCTCAATAAATGGAAAAACAATAATGAGATTAACTATATTGGGCTATTCTTATGGTAAAGCAAAAGGATTTCTAGTGCTTGCATTTTCTCATGCCCTGAAGATAGTGGACAGTTGATGAAATATGGAATGCTAAGTTATGTTTTCCTTATGAGATAATGTAAGAATTTATCTTACTTATTATTGGAAGGTATCTGAATACGACGCAGCTACTCTTCAATCCTTTATTACATTTGTTATTGGTAGCCTCAACAGTATCTTCTCCAATGAGCTGCCTCGATAGGGATGTATTTGAGATTGCTTCTTTTATGACTACTGAAATGAAGAAGTCAATGCCCTTACTAATTTTGTAAAGTTATTCAGGGGTTTCCATTGTTGAAGATGGCACTGAAGGTATCACCATGGAGTTAGAGATGCAGTGGGATGGAAACCCAAGTATAGTACTTGATATTAAGACTTATCTTGGTGTTGCTCTCCCTGTGCAGGTAACTTCTAGTCTCCTTATCCTCCTTTTCTTGTTTCTTTGCTTGCACTCTTGATTTCCATCGTAGTGACATATCAACAAAGATTTTTGTTTCTCACTTAGGTGTACGAGATTCAAACGAATTAATGTGAGTTACAGCTTGATTTACAGACCCAAAATCATTAAGCTTATGGATACTGATTAGTCTGTTAACTAAAATTTTATACTCGAAAGAGTATCTCAATACAATTTTATGCTCTGAGGAATTTGAGAATAATTCTCAACTTCATGGAAACCTGGGGATTAGTCTGTTTTACCTTCTGTAATTGGAATGGCAGTATAGTCTATTAACTAAAATTTGTATACTCGAAAGAGTATCTGGATACAACTTTATGCTCTGGGGAATTCGAGAATAATCCTCAATTTCATGGAAAGCTGGGTATCTTAATATCTTCTGGATTCTCAATTACCTGGTTGTTGGCTAGATGGCATCACTGAAGAAGAAAGAGTCATTTTGGAGCGCTGGGAAGACAAAACATGAAGGTATAAAGCTATATGCTGGTACACATGAGCAGTGAGTTATAATTCAATGCGAGGAAATGTGTTGCACATATTTATGCTGCTTTATTTACAAGAGCTGTTTAAGGCGAAAGCCAGTCAACAAGATATGAGATCACCAAGAACCTCATTAGACGTGGATGATAACAGAATGATTATGTGCTCGAGATGACATGTCTAATTGAGTAATTGGAAGCTTTGGTCTTTTACATATATACAAGATTATACCTGTCGTATCCCTCTCCCTAAACCCTAAACGAGAGTATTTCAGCTTCTTACATCTGCAATTTTGTTTTTCCTTTTATATTTTGGTTTAACAAAAAGAAACTGTAACTATCTCGTCATGTGGTTTCGGGAGTTTATTATATGATAAAGTGTTATAGACTTGTTAATAGGAATTATTTCAACCTTGTATGTTTTTCTCTCTGTATAGGTGAAAGATATTGGATTTACCGGGGTTTTCAGGTTGATTTTCAGACCGCTAGTTGACGAATTGCCTTGTTTCGGAGCAGTATGCTTCTCATTGAGAGAAAAGGTGCTGTATTTTCTATATTAATTCTGAGATTCTTCAAGCAAAAAGTCAGTTATATATATGCTACAAGGAGGAGAAATCTAATAAGAGTCCCCACAGCAAGAACAGAATTTATGGTTGACCAGAAGAAGTAACAAATGACAGGAAAATAGTTCTTTGTATTGATTGAAATAAAAGGGAAATTACATAATACGAATTGAAAGGATTTTAGCCGTTCAAGAGGGCTGCACTCTCCCAGGGTGTTTCTACTTGATGATTGATAATAATCTCTTCTCTATTCTACGTCTATTTATAACATGCTTGTAACTGCCTCGGCCACCTCACTCCCCTTGGCTAACAGAATTTGTTACTGCCTCCCCTCGCTCATTCTTCTTATTCCTTCTAGAATACGTGTATTTTATCGGGGGCTTATCAAAATCCTAGTATAAAATGCAGCTATAAATTAATATATCTTGCACTATATCCTCGTACTCCTTAATATTTGATAAGAAATGACTTTGTTGGTCGTAAAGAAATTTTTTATGACCCTTGATGTCACTGCCTATATAAGTAAACATGTTTGCTTGGCAACACGAATAAATAATACAAGCTGTAACAATTTCTTCTTTTGACTTTCAGAAAAAGCTGGATTTTAAGCTTAAAGTTGTTGGTGGTGATATATCAACCATACCTGGCCTTTCTGATGCCATTGAGGTTTGTAAAATATCTTTTTTTGAGTGCCATTTGATTCTTAGAATGAACCTTATATGTTATGGGTTTTGACCCTGTTAGCTCTTTGTTGCAAGAAACAACAGAAGCAACATATAAGAATCTTGCATATGTGGGATAGATATTATGAAACAGGTCATTGTTGTAGTGAGATATGAATCAAGTATAGAAAATGATCACTTTGTGCATCGATCTTTACACTGTAAGATATGTTTCCATATGTTATCCCTGTACTGAAGTTACAATAAAAGGTGTTACATGTAATGCATTTTGTATCCTAAAAATATGTTGTCCTCATACAGAAACTAAAATAATAGGTGTTACATTTAGCATAATATATAATTATGTTTTTTATATTGAAAACTTACAATTGTTTATAAACATTTTTACTTATAAACATGCAGTACATGGTATTAATGTGTTCTATAGAACAAAAGTTCATGACGAATTTACAAAGAGGTGCAACAAGGGGTTATTATGATTAGCTTATAGGTGAAAGAGTATAACAAAGATTGAAGAGGTTAAACAATATGTACAAGTAACGATTTACTTTTTGCTTTAGAAAGTAGTACAATTTCCGTATTTTATTGGCTTTTGATTTATATTTCAACCATAACTTTAAATCACTTAATTTTTCCAACATAAAACTTGTACACTCTTTCCTTTCTAGCACTGGACATAGAATGGAGCAGAAGGATTTATGTAGAATATTCCAAATTTAGTGGTAATAAGGCTTAAAGCATGTTTGGGCGCTTGCTTCTCTCTCCTTACAAGTAAAATAAGCAAGCGCCCAAACATGCTACTTGTTTAGTTCAGTATAAGAAATTTAATAAACTGTGTGATTCATATTTTACTGGAGTTAGGCTTATATCGTTGTTTGAAGATTACTAAAAAACTATCCCATATTGCTTTTTCTCAGAGCATGATAAGGGATGCTGTTGAAGATTCTATTACATGGCCAGTTCGAAAAATTATCCCCATTTTGCCTGGAGATTATAGGTATTTCACAGTTGTAAGAATTCACTGTTTTGCCCTTTTCTTGTTTTATCTATAACAACAAACAGCTCGTTCCAACAAATATGGTGTTGATTGCCTGAATCTTTTTCTACCTCTATGTTCAATCATCACTACATCCATAGAAAGCCATGTTAATTTTAGTCTACTTCAAACTAAATATAATGTCTGTTTTCCCAAAAAATAAATATAATTGTGGTGCATACAAGTGTAACGTTGTGAAGGTTAAGCTGCTCGAGAGGAGCTGCGTAGATGTTAATTTCTCTTTTTGGGCTAGATCCCTTTTTAAGCAGATGCTAAGGTTGAAAAAGATAAAACTTGTTGATGTTTTCTAACTTATCCTCCATCTGGGAAGAATTTATTGACAGTTGAATTGATAAATAGATAGAAATAAGTGGTGGATAAATAGATAATACTTGTGGGTCCATTCGATTGTGTGGTTGAAAATAAAGCTTGACCATTTATAAATGATTTATAAATTTTGCCAAATGGAGGCTTAGTTCAGTTATTAACTTTTGAATTCTAAGATTGGGATCCAAGACTCTCTTCAACTGCAGAGTTTCCAACAACAGATCGTAGTAATACTAACAATTTGATAGTATTAACAATGACCAGCAACGACTATACATGACTACTATAAAAATGATATTGATGGTGGTAGTAATTCTTACCCATGAAAAACACTTTTGAAAGTAATCACAAGATCTTGTTATGTCTATATATTTTGGATTTATGGTTATTTATCTGTGGATTTGAACTAAATCCTGAATCGGCTGGGTTATGATGGTTTTTGTTGATGTTTTTTGTTTTTTCCAGTGACCTTGAGCTCAAGCCTGTAGGAATTTTGGAGGTGAAACTTGTGCAAGCAAAGGAGTTGACGAACAAAGATATAATTGGGAAATCTGATCCTTATGCTGTGTTATATGTGCGACCCCTGCGCAATAGAATGAAGAAAAGTAGGACTATTGTAAGTTGTTAAATCTGGTTCCTTGAAAGAGTTCACTACCATCCTTTCTGTCAATTCATAATAGTCACTTCCCTTTATTCTCTTCTTTCCCCAGAACAACCAATTGAATCCAATCTGGAATGAACATTTTGAGTTTGTAATTGAAGATGCATCAACACAACACTTGGTAATAAAAATCTATGATGACGATGGGGTTCTTCAGTCATCTGAACTAATTGGATGCGCTCAACTTCAGCTAAGTGATCTCGAGCCTGGTAAAGTGAAGGACGTGTGGCTGAAATTGGTGAAGGATTTGGAGATTCAGAGGGACAACAAAAATAGGGGGCAGGTGAAATATCCCTTTCTCAAGATTAATATATTTTGCTTAATATTATTATTGTTTCATAACTGGGGCGAACTCAATCCTGCTTGGGAATAGTTACCATATATGTGAGGGTGGGTAAGAAAATGGTCGACTAAATTTTTATTTTTGTTCAGTGAATGGTGCACGATCAAAGTTCTCATCTGAAATTGCACAAACTTTCTGCATTGTGATTAGTGAATAAAATATGACCACCATAATCAAGAAAAAACGCTTCCTGGTTTTTAATGATTTTAAAAATGCTTACCCTTCAAAATTAATAGGTAATTAAATAAAACACATATAGGGATGCAGTGATGGGTTTTTTAAATTTGATTCTGTTATGATTGTATACTCATGATTGTCTCTGTAGCTTGGAGCGATATCACCAAATCTCTATCAAGGTCTCCTGTTGTTGATATAGTATGTCCACTTATTCTGCATATCAAACAAAGAAAAGTGGTTGTGCTTCTCATTATTTTGCAAGTAATCTTCCAAGCTGCTACAAAACTGTCCAACTGAAAGGCATTTATGTGAATTTTCACAGTTTGCTCATATTCATATCCGCCACTAGTATTTTTATTGTGTATAGTGATTTTTTGTCTACGAAATGGATTATTCCAGGAAAGTAAAATCATTTACCTAGCAATCCTTTTTTGCTAGTGTTTGGATCAACATGATGCATGACATAATAAAATTAGCATCCATTTATTTAAATTCCATTAGACATTTACTGATCCAAACTCCCATTTGATTGGGATATTCCTATGAAATTCAACCCTCTAAGACCAGGAATAATCAACCCTCTTGAGCTTTTAGATGAGATGGTTCAACACGTATCAAAGTAGGTAGTGGTACCGAGTTCAAGTCCTGCTGCTCGCCATATGTGCAAATTGTGCGTGTGTCAGGCTGCAAATGACCAGGTGTGTTAAATACTAAAACCAGTTAAATAGACCAGCACAAAAACCTCTTCCTTTTCATGCTGAAAATTCAATATAAGCTCTTAGATGAGGCGGTATATTTCTAGCGGCAGAATTATGAATCTATCCATTCAATCAACATCATGATGAAAGTGCTTCACTTGAGTCAATGTGTGAGTGGCAATGCCTCTTTCTATTAGAAAGCTACTTGCTTGGCATAATTTCAAGTAAAATAAGAAATAATTGCTTCAATTCTATTATATTAAATGTAGATATATAATTAAAAGATATTTTATCAAAAATTATGTATAAAAGAATAATCTGAATTGACGTGAATCTCTGTTTTTCCTTTCTTCATATCATGAATTTTTCAGGTGCATTTGGAGCTTCTTTATATCCCTAATGGCATGAAAAATGGATTTACCAACCCCTTTGCCCAGAAGTTTTCAATGACTTCACTGGAGAAGGTTCTTAAAAGTGATAACGAAGGAAAAGAATTAGTTGAAAATGGCGGTGAAGTCAAAAGAAGGGAGGTAATTGTGAGAGGGGTACTTTCTGTTACTGTGATATTGGCTGAAGACTTGGCACCTGCAGACTTCATGGGAAAAGCTGACCCTTATGCGGTACTTATTATGAAGAAAACTGAATCAAAAAACAAAACCAGGGTATAATTCTCAAATTTAGTGTTGTCTGGAATGTCATGTATCTACTGCTAAAACTTGTCCTCTTTTTATCCTATTTAAACCCTCACATTTCATCCATGAGATTTTTTACTTTGGTTGCTTGCGTTGTCATTGTATGTTCTCACTTGATAGATAGTAATGCTTCTAAATTGACATGTTTTTTTTACTTGTGTTCTCATTGTTCTTATTTTTATAGGTTGTGAATGACAGTTTGAATCCCGTCTGGAATCAGACCTTTGACTTTGTTGTTGAGGATGGATTACATGATATGCTAATCATAGAAGTCTGGGACCATGACACATTTGGGAAGGTATTTTGCTTTTTACTCCTGTAAATTTGATGTTCCAACGTATTTACGAGGTGGTGAGATATATGGCTCAAGATGGATAAGAAGTAAATGGACATTAGACAGCACCAGCTCTTTGTGCTTGCAATCCTATACATCATAACTTTCCTCTAATGAATGAGACATTTTATAGTTGAAAGGATCTGAATATTTTTCTAACACGAAGAAGATACAAGAAAAGGAAAATATTACTAAATAAAGAAAATTACACTGATTGAGAGAGATGGACTTATGTGAATGCGATGTTTTTCACCTCTATCAGTAATAGGAAATTGTATTTGAGTAGCACCATGAGAGTGCAATTACCATGCCAAAGGATTAAAGGAGTATTCACATCAATCCATTAACCTAAAAGATCGGCATATCTCAGTATAATTATGGCAGACAGAACTAAACTCTTCAATTAGCTATTTAGATGTTTGATCACTTCCAAGTTTCAGATAATAGCCACTGGGCTTGATTAATTTTAATTCATTGGCATATAAGTGAGCTGTACAATGAGTTACGACATTTGGGTAATTTCTCTAGTTGGTATATTGAATCTTCTTGCACTTTTCCATCTACACAAGTGGACTTGGTTTATTTTCTTTTCTTTTCTTTTGTGAAAACTTCTCCTAAAGTTGAATATTAGCAATGCAAACGAGAATAGCATATTATATTGCATCTCAGTATTACTGTAAAGAATTTTTGAAGAGCCAAATTGTAAGAGCTTTGATGCATTACTACTGGTGAGCGATAAGGATCTGCTTCAGCAAGGAAACAGCTTTTCAAACTCAAGGGTCGGGGTACATGTACATGATAACAAGGAAACCGCATTTTAAGCAATGATCATGCTAATGTAATTATTTTTGTTGTGAGTTTTGGTGTGGATTTAATCGTTCCTTCTTGCAACAAATGAGCTATTTTTCTAATGTTATTTCCTGTCTCAATATCGATTGCAAGCATGCATTGGTTGTAGATGAGCATGCTTAGGAGTGCTTAAATTCAAATTTAAATGATTATAAATTGTGAGTCCTACGAAATGTGCGGTTAATAAGTGGGTAGTAGTTGTGGGTCGTATAATAAGCATGTTTGCCAGCTTAAATGATAACTTTGCCAAACATGCACTGAACAAATGAGCCACAGTGCTACTTGTAAATCCACCTCCTATCTGTATTCATTTTTCTGTTTGACCAACTACTAACTTCTTTTGCCAAACATGTTTTCGATTTTCAAAATTTACTTTTTCTCTCAGTTGTTTAGTACAAAATCTTGCTTTTTTGGCAGCAAGTCTTTACTTGGAAAGCAAGTGAACTTTCTTTTCAGCATAGCCAAACATGCTGTTAGTCCCATTTTGAGTGACAAAAATCAATTTTTTCTTTGGACTGCAGGATTACATGGGAAGATGCATCTTGACTCTAACAAGGGTTATACTAGAAGGCGAATATAAAGATACTTTCCCGCTAGACACTGCCAAATCGGGAAAACTCAACTTGCATCTCAAGTGGAATCCACTACCCATTTACAGGGACTCCTAGTGGCCCGCCAATGGCAAATAGTGAATTCTATAGCACGTAGAATGGATTTTGAGCTCTATATAAGTAGTGTACGTATACACACGACATACTGAAACTCTACATAGCAAAATTGCTCAATAAGCATCGAAACTACGTACATTATAGATTTAATCTTTATGTATGTAAGACTGAATATTACTGTTCTAGCTGTGTGTAGAGAGAAGCTGTGAAGTGGCAGGCGATTCATTAGAGGTTGGGAAAGAAATCTGGATGCAAACTTGTGAAGATTTGATGGGAATTGTTGTACGAAAGATGTTACCATTGTAACTTTTGAAGTGGTTGAACTTTTAAAGAATTATAGTCTTTTCTAATTCACTAGTTTTACACCCGTGCATTGCACGAGTTGTGGTATTTTTAAGGTAATATTAGTGTCTTGAATATTAAGGTTAGATGAAAAATTG
>CAIGRO010031319.1:0-11741 GCA_903798355.1 Fraxinus baroniana | reverse complement strand
TCTTGCAAATCACTTTCAAATTCATTCAAAATCATTTTCTCCTTTGTAGAGATAAACTCCATCGAAAGTTCGCCGTAACTTGTGGTTTAAAGTGCTTCTACCACAAATTGAATCCGTTGTATCTTGTGAGACAAGCATCGTGAACCGTGAGCACCGTTGCGGGACAATTTTATCTTAAGAAAATAGTGAAAATCACTTGCCTCGGATTGTCGTTCTTCTTCTTCCCTTCTTAGTTTTAATCTTTGATTTCATTTGTAGTTTTTCATNATCACTTGCCTCGGATTGTCGTTCTTCTTCTTCCCTTCTTAGTTTTAATCTTTGATTTCATTTGTAGTTTTTCATACTATATTTCAAATCACTTTTTTATATATAATTTAGTCACGCTCCTGTGGATTAAACTTTATTTTTGATTTGTTTGATATACAACAACACTTTCATCAGCATTTATATTTAGCCCGATTCGTCAATACTGGACTAGGTAGCTCCAGTCATGGAAGTTTTTACCATTAGAATTTTTCTATTAAGAGCCCAAGCTCTTATACCATGAAAACTTAGAATGAAATATTTCATTCTTTAGTGAATAAACAAGAGTACATATGGGAAAAGAAAATACAAAGAAATCTGAATCCTAATCTACATGAAACAATGACAGACAGATAGAACAAAAACAAAAAAAAAGGTGGAAACTGATCCTAAATGATAGGAGCAGAAACTAGACTAATTCAAAATTCCATACATTTGGGATTTACCCAAAACATAAAAAGAAAAAAGAAATGTTAAATGAACATGAGGGTTGACATAGTCTTTGACACAATTGCCAAATGATGACTCTCTATTAAGAGGGCGCTGGACTGCAAACGCCCCCATTTGACAATTGTGTCAACTCTTACGTTAACACTAATGTTCCTCTAGCGTTTCTCAAAATAAAATAACAAAAAACCTAATCGACAGATGCTTTTGACGTTAGTGTGAAGCACTATCTATCATGTCATCAAATCTGTTAAATTTTAAAATGCAAGTCGAGAGAGTTACGAATGGAACAAAAAATTGATGTTCAAAAGCAAGTCGGTGAATTTTTGAAATTTAACAATAACTCGATAACATTTGAGAAAGTTCAAAAACAACTCTCAAAACTTTTAGAATGTATTTGATTTGTTTTTCATGAAAAATGACATTTTTAATCCAAGTTCCTACTTTTGAGATGTTTGGTTGACATTTTTTTCTATGAAAAATATTTTCTAAAAGTTTACCACGTAACCAATTTTTTCTCAAAAACAAATAAAATATTTTCTTTAGGGAGGGATATATTTCTATTTTCTGACAATTTACACTCTCTCATCTACCGCTCTCCCTCATCTCTTATCTACTCATCAATAAAAGATGAACAAGTATAATAATTTATAGGTTAAAAATTAAACTAATCAAACACAATTAATAATTTTCATGCAACTTAATTGTAAGCAAAGTTAAATAGCAACGGAAAAACTTTTTCTTGAAACTGAGAGGATGAAAAATTTTACAGGGATGCAAAAACCTCCCCCTAACGGTAACTCAGATTGATTAATATGACCTGATAACTAAAAGAGTCACCGTAATGCTTAGGAATCTTTCTGGGCCAGTTGGGACAGCAGTGAGCAAAGATAGCACTTTCGTTCTAGTTTCAGAATTCATTGCTAGAAGATTTAAAACTAATGGCATATAGCTGAAATTCTCCTGGCGTAATGATGAAAACATTTGGGTTGCACCAAATATCCTAACCAATGATTCTACTGTCTCACTTGAAGGAGTAAAGATCAATTCTCATGGAACAATATTGTACAAGGTTGTCTTTGGGACCATAACAGGAGGATAGCGACTTTTCTTGAACAGGATGGAAAACCAAAAATAGGAGTCGAGATTATAACTAGGTAAGGAGCATACAAGATTGATACCTACTTCCACTGGTCTGGTAAAATCCTAGAATTCACAGTTTCCTGCCTTGGAAATAAAATCAAGAGTCATAAAATTTGCTGCCATAAGAATAAAAGCCTCACAATATACCATATTAATTGGAAGTTCTCAGGCAATAAAGCATGTACAAAAAGATAAGCAGCTTCATCCTTTCTTTTTACAGCATTTCAAAGGCCAAAATTCAAGAAAATGGTAAGTACTAGGAGTTTGATAAAACATATTAATTGCTTATCCATAAGTTTAAAACAAACACAAAAGTAGTGCCCCTGCAATCTCTGTATTTAGATTCCATAATGGTGTTGTTTCTGCATCATTAGATTGAACTGTCGAGAGAGAGCTTTCCCTGTTTACTTCCACCTGCAAGGAACAATGAATCAATGTTCCATTAGTCACACCGTGCTTCATTACACTGAAAACAAAATTATCCACGCAACTGAAAATAGAACTCACAGGATAGCATTGGAAGTTCAGAGCTTTTCAGTACACGCAGTCTCTTCACAGTTGATACAAACATGCTGCAAACAAAATATACAAAAAAGATGGTGTGTAAGCAGTCCAATTCCATTGAAAACCAAGTCATGAAGTTCCAAGTGAACTTGATTGTAATAAGCACTATTTTTATGCATTAGATATAATCTCAAGTGATTGTTTTTGCAAGACCAACAGTACATTTTGGCATTTCTGAGAATGGTGACTTAGAATTGATTCATTAACGAAAATAGCAAATTTATGGAGTATGTTTTAAACAATAAAATTGCAGTCAATAAAAAATTGGGGCTGTGGAGAAATTGGCACAATGATGGGCTGTTATTAAAAAGAATGGGCTGAACATTGAGGTGGGCTGAAGCTAAATGGGCTGGACATTTGTTTTGTTAATTGAAGGGCCCTAATCTCGTGACTTTTGCATATATTCTAGGGCTGATTTATTGGAAGCAAGTCAAGCAGATTTTTCATTCCCTCATCATCTCTCTCGCACATTTTCTTCTCACGCATTCACTGCCCTCTCTGTCATTCTTTGATTTTGATTTTGCACTCCAACAATTGAAATCTCTAAAAAAAAAAAAAAAATGGTGTTTTAGCAGTCTAATTCCATCGAAAGCAGAGTCATGAAGTTCCAAGTGAGCTTGGTTGCAATAAGCACTCTACTTTTATACTACATACAATCACAAATGAGATTTTTGCAAGACAGAAGTCACAGAACGGGTAAACAGCCATAAGCATTCACGAGTCTCTTAAATTTAAATACATTTGGGCACTTCTAAGGATGATGACTTTGATTCATTAACTAAAAAATATAATTTCTGGAGTATGTTCTGAATAATAAAACCGCAATTAATAAAATATATAGCGCAGGGAATTTAGGTACAGAACGCCAAACCTGGAAGAACGAAAGAATGAACAAATGTGCCATCCTTTCTATTCCGAAAACCCCAGAACCAATTGGCAGAATATTAAAAAAGAACTAGACAAAAATAAAATTGCATCAGATTCAAGAAGGTAAGATGCGTACTCCCAAGGGACATCCCCAACAAGCATCCTGTCCCCTTCATTATCTTCATAAACAAGGGTATATTCCCCACTTCCATCCAACAAAAAACCACTTGTCACTTTCTCTTCCTCTAACTCGTTTTCGATGCCATTCGTCAAAGAATTGCTTTGAGCTACAAAGATAATGAAAAACAAGTGAACCAGTCAGATTTTTAAAGAAATATGCATCTACATTTAGATTTAGAGGATGTATGGCTAAGCCTACAAAAAAAGGTTACTTTTAAGTGGATTACTTGTTCTTTTCTCACTATTATTACATTTTTCGAAAGTAACTCTTACGACTAAAGGTAATATAATACTGATATATGAGTTTATTTACCTAAAAGTGAACCTTTCGAGAGTAGTGAAACATGCTTAATCAAAAAAGATAAGATAAACACGTGATCCACACATAGATTCATCATGCACCTGACAAGGCTTGGTTATGTTTAACTTTGCACACGATAGCATCAATATGAGATATGCAATAATTCAACTTTCGCTCGATCAAAGCAGTATTATAAATCATTTGCTGGATAGAAACCTGCAAGTAGGCCTCTGAAGAGTTCATCAACGGCTGAGGAGAGTTTTTCATAGCTATTGAACGCTTTAAGATCCACTTTCCTTCCAATGGGAACACCATCCATGTTTATCTTCACAAATCTACTTTTGGGGCAATTTTCAACAGGTTTTTTGCTGAAATCTTTGTCCGGGACCACACTCTGTGACTCAGAGGATAATTTAGAAGAATTGCCATTTGCAAGATTCTTCCGAAACGAACGAATAGGAGGCCATCCCACCACTGGAGCAGGAGCAGTTCTATTATTTTTTTACAAATGAGGCACCACAATGGAACAAAGATGTGTTAATGGCCAAATAAAAATTACATTCACTCTTTATAGCAAAGCCTGGCAAATCAAAATTATACCTAAATTATCAAGAACCAATAAAGATGATTATGTCTCGTCAACACAATCCAATAACATGATGAGTTTGTCCATGAAGATTGATCAAAACGAATACAATTTTTGGTGTTTTTTTTTTTTTTCCCTTTTTGCTTTCCATTGGTATCTTGATTTCACTTGGTGGGGAAGGTAATTTAAGGGATCTAAGTAGGAGACAACCAATCTTTACATAAAGCATTTACTAAAGTTAAGCAGAGGCACCCATAAATCTAAGAATAATTCCTGAAGTACAGGAATGGTTTTACAATTCTTTCACAGGATTTCAAAATTCTTCTCACATGCATTGGCCCCACTTGGTTAAAATATTGGCAAAAATCTCTCCCCCCACCCACCTATGGTGTGAGTGGCCTGGCTAATGCAGAAAAATTGACCTCCTTACAGGGTTATTACCATATTAAATGAATTTTCACAGGACAAGTGGACAACTGCAGGAGCCAGGAAGTAACTTAATTGTTATTTATTAATATGAATATTTGTACAGACCGACACATAGTTGAGAGAAACACCATTGGACAAATGCACGATAGAGAGGATAAGGATCGAGAATACATAAATACAAGGCAGGCAAACATACAAAAATCTAAAAATTATCGCCGGATTGATTTACATCTACATGCATGGAGCAGGGATGGGAATTTCTGGGATGCGTGCATATTTAAAGATTCGTATTTTCCGCTTAATTTTTTTGAAGCACTAAAACAACAAAAAGCTGAGGTACCTTTTCTGAGCATTGCTGCTGTTAGGGACTGCCTCATTTGCAGGTGAAAATGCCTTCTTTTCTGCACCCTGCAACTCTACTATTCTACACGATTTCTTTTCCATAAGGGGAAAAAATGAAGCCTTTGTTTGGTGTTGCCATGGAGTGGTGGCACTGGTGGTGGTGTTAGGGAAGAAGCCAAAAGAGAGAAGATACTCATTTTTGGGACCATTAATTTGTTTGAATGTCCAATCTCCACCAGGTGGACCAAGTCTTAGCTCAAGCTTTTTCTCCTCTGAAAGTCCATGGTTTGTTTCTTCTGTACTTTTCACAAGCCATTCCTTCTCTTTTGGAATCAAATCAAGCAACTGGGGACATCCCACATCTTTTCTTGAATAGCCCTCCATTTATTGGTGAATTAAAGCAGACTCTCTTTCAAGTTTCAGCTCAAGGATGAGTAATCAATTAGGAAGTTCTCGCTGCAAAAAAAAAGTGGAAACACATACCCAAAATGCTTATTTAGCAGTGACTGTATCATAATGCACAAATATAAAGATTAAGCTAAGGAAAAGAGCAAAGATCAGTGCATGTGGTTAAAGTTTTACCTTGAAATGCTTAACCAAAGCTTAGATTGATAAAAACCCACATCTTCAAAATCATGAAAAACACCAGCTTCTCTCGTCCAAACCCACAAAACTCGAGAAATGAACACAAGAATCAAAGCAAATGAGCAACCGTTAAAGAGTCTTAAAAGGGCTTTGTTATTTTTCAATATAAAAGCTATAGAACTCGCAAAAGAAACAGAAATACAAAACAACAAGCACTAAAGAAACCCCACCAAGAACAAAGATAAACCCTAAGAAAAAAAAAAGGCAGGCCCAGGGGCATATTATAGCTCCAGGATTGTGATCTTTGCTTTTATGCCTTATTTTTTTGGCACGCTGAGAGAGTGCTATCTTGTCAAGTTCTCTCTCTTATACATACATAAATGTATATACACACACTTACTGTGTCTATATACTGTACAGTCTATACCCTACTAGAGTTTGTTTTAGGCCTTTGTTATGTTGTGAAGAGATGAGAGAGAGAATTAATGCAAGAGAATAGAATCAGAGAGATTCTTTTCACTCGAAGAACCCCAAAACAAGAAACAGAACTAGCACGCAACCATTCCCTCACCAGTAATATGTTGTTTGCTTCAGGAAGCTTATAAATACAACATTGTTTTGGTCTATATTATTTTTAAAATATATTATTTTATTTTATTTTTAATCATTAATTTTTCAATAAAATAATATTACATATAAATTTAAAATCTTTACTTATTTTTAATCACATATTCTCCATCAAATCATTATTTTAAAATATATTTTGTAAAAAAATAAAAAAATAGAGGCTCAAACAAGCTCTAATATCTCGCCATACAATAAAAATATATACACGACGTTTATATAAATGTATGCCTTGGAATTAGTACATTACCCACCAAAAACATTAAACATCTCTTTTAAATATTATTAACCCTTGTTTGAGTCTCATGATTTGGCAAATAATACATTTTGAAATAATAGATTAATGAAAAATGTGTGGTTAAAAAATAATGAATAAATAAAAATTTGAGTTTGCGTGTAATATTATTTTATTGAAAAATGTATTGTTAAAAAAATATTTTTAAAAAATAATGGGATCAAACAATGACTTAATCAAGTAACACAAAGTCGATCGAAAATAATTAGCATAAGTGATTTGAGAGATTGAACTTTTCTAACATTGTAAATGCTTCTAGTAATACCCTGTACACTATGACTAGTGCTCGAGGCTTAATTCATCCAAGACTCGTGATGTACATCGGTAAGACTCGAACTCGATATTTTTATAGTAGTGGATTGGTGCTTAGTAACATATTTACACAATTTTCTAACAAGTAATCTTAATAAATTGAAGATGATATAGTTTATTATTTAATTCTTATTTTTTTTCAAAATACATTTTTTCATATCTTCTTTTCAACAACTACAGACTTTTTAATAAAATAATATTATATGTAAATCAAAAAAAATTCCTTCATTTTTAACCGTACATTCTCCATAAATTTACTATTTTGAAATATATTCTACAAACAAAAAAAAGGACTCAAAACAATTTTTTTTTTAATAAAAGAGTATATCATTTTCTGTACTGTCATCTGTTTTATGTCGAACTCCAATTCTCTTTAACCAATATATGCATTCATTTTTGTGCACTAATGAATATCTTCTTTAATTAAAAATTCATACGATAAAATATTATGTACTTAAATTTAAAATTTTCTTCCTACTTTTAAACCAAAAATTCATTATTCAAAACATTATTTTTTTCTCAAATAATTTCTATCAAATGGGGGATAAGATTTAGCTAAAAATTAATTTTAGTAGATTTTGATAAAATTAATAAAATACGTAATTAAAAACTTGATAAAAAATTCGTGATTCTGTTATTGAAAATGAATTTTAAAAAATATAATTTTAACAAGGGCTAGTTGTATCAATTGCTATTCTAAAGTTCCAAATAGACATCACATCCTAATTTTTATCAAACTCTATAATGATACAAATCAAAACGAGGCTACGAGCTCAATGCATGCCACTTGGAATGGAATAACAAGGAAAAATATGGGTTCAACTCATTTATTTTCTAGTTAGTATAGTTTTGGCTCTCAAACTACAAAAGTATAGTTTTGGGTCCCCGACCTATTAAATAAGTGAGATCGTGTCATGGAATCTATCAACTTTGACATTAAAACCCCATGTGAAAATAACTTCGAATAAGTTAATCAAGTTATCCACATTAAATATTTGATGATTTCATCACCCAAATTTGAATCACATAATAATTTTATATGGTTATATTATTTGACAGTTTTCATTGTAATGAAGATTCAGATTGACATATTGATAAGATTCAAATGCTCACTTTTGAATGTTGGAGATCTAAATCTATATAAATTGAGATGTAAGGGAGATCAACCGTAATTATATCAAGACAAAATGAAATCATGAAGAAAAAAAAAAATGTTTTGGGCAATTTTGTTTGGGGGTTTATTTGCAATTTTTAAAAGTTAATGAGGACGATTGCATGACGTAAGAAGATTTCGAACATGTGAGAGAGGCTTGGACTTTGTGGTCTGCTTGTCCTGGTTACTGGTGAATGTCTTTGAGACGCCACACAGCTATAGCCCAATCTCCCTAATGCACTGTATGCCACGTGTCAAACAACTACAAGGTTTTTATTTGTGTGGACCGTTATTTTTACAGATGGAGATAACGGCGCGTGGGTGGCTCGTTACTCTTGGGATTTCGGCAGAATTACTGTGGTTTACGTAGTTCTACACGCGCTGTTAGCGCGTGATTTCTCGAGATAGGAAATTTTTTTGTTATCTAGCTTATGTATATTTTTTTGAAATTCTTTTTTTTTTTTTCACATATAAATTTTCAATCATATATTTATAAAAATAAAAAATTTTATAAGTAAATTTATTTTTTTTTTACTTTTTAACCACATAAAAATTTATTATTAAAAATAATATTTTCCAAAACAATGACTAGAGCTTAATAAACCTGAATACAAAAATATTATTGAGCCATTGTTTGAACTTCATTTTTGGTTAAAATGTATTTTGAAATAGTGATTTTTCAAAAATATATGGTTAAAAAATAAGAAAGAATTCAATTGAGAGTAAACTTATTTTGTGTGAGATTTTATGGTTGAAAATAAATTTAAAAAAAATGTATTTAGTAAAAAATGGAGCCCAAATATAGGCGGAATGAAATCCTAACCATTGGGTTCTTCAATATATTATACGGAATAAAATAAGCCGAGAACTTCATAATTTAAATTTTTAATTTTTTAAAAAATTATTTTTAATAATATATTCACTGGCCCTGTTTGAGCCAAATTGTTATCTAAATAAAATGAAAAATATAACCGTTATTCATCACATCAATATTTAAATTCAAAATTTTTATCTCTTGTGTGCACCCTAATAACTGTTATATTTTTCATTTTCACTCTACAATAATTTGGCTTAAACAAGGGCTTAATAAAATAATTTTATACGTGAAATAAAAAATCTTATTTATTTTTAATCACACTTTCTTCAAAAACAACTATTATAAAATAATTTTTTTAACAAAAAATAGAGCTCAAACAAAAGTTAAAAGTGCATTTAAATGGAAAAGTATTTCAATTTATGTGATAGGAGGTTTAGTTTAAATTTATCTCCACTGTGTCTATATTTCATCTTAATATATTCAATGGAGAGAAAATAAATATTAAATTATCGTGACAAGCTAGTCTAAAAGATTCTATTTGTAAAATTTTGCTATTGTTTTTACTTCTACTTCTTGTAAAACAACTTCTTTTTTATTCTAAAACAACTTCTTTTACCGATAAATATTTTAGAGAAAGATACAATGGTATTATAAAACTAACAAAATAGGTTCAAATGCAATTTGATTTTCAAAGTCTCAATTTGACTTCTCAAAAGACATCAGGTCTAGGCATCGGATGGATCAATCCGGGTAAAGAAACATGAACCAAAACTATCAATCTCGATTTCATTTTTATCTATAATAATTTAAAAAAAAATTGACAAAAAATCGTATGTTGACAATATAAATTATTTTCTCAATATTTAAATAGAAATTGATGATTAAAAAGATATTTTAACACTTTCTTAATTCAGTGCAAATATGTGAGCAAATAATATCCAATATCTAAAGTAATAGTATCTAACTATGATTGTGGCTCTATGTGCAGCGCCTCAAGAAAAGTTTGTGACATCAACAACGTATAAAGTGCGATTAAAAGTGACTATAAATGAAAGTGAAAGGGTTCATTTATTCGATGAATTTGCTTAATTAGGGTACTTACTTCCTGGGCCAAGAACTAGTTGGACCTTGTAAACTTCTACTTGACGGATCGAGACTACTGGGACAGTGAATAAATTTTTTAAAAATAAAACTTTTAAGATAGGACAAATTCGATTTCAAAATCAAGCGTCCAAGGTTTTGATTCAAGAATCCATAACCGACTCATATCTAGCTGGTTTCAATTCTCTATTTTTCGAATTTTATGTTTGATTTTAATTTTAATTTCAATTTCAGTTAAAATGTCCACTCCTAAAAAATGTCAGATGGACCTTACATCTAAACAATGCTTTTGATAGTGTTTCATTTTTTTTCTTCTCATACCAGCTAGTCCAAGACATCAATAGGAGATAGATTTTTATATACCTGTTTGGTACGGCTTAAAATCTAATTAAAATTGAAAATATGGTCATTATTGGACCCCACCCGTCTAATAAAAGTCAACAATAACGGCTATATTTTCAATTTTAATCTGATTTTAATCTCTACCACACACCCTCACATTATCTATTTTAATTTACATGGCAACCCATGACATTTGAATAAAATGAGATTTTAAAAGTTAGATTAAGGCCCGTTTGATCTACATTATTATCTCATTAAAATGAAAAATATGACCGTTATCCATCACATCAACATTTAAATTCAAATTTTCTATCTCTTATGTGGGCCCCAATAAAGACTATATTTTTTATTCTTATTCTACAATAATTTGGCTCAAACAGGGGCTAAGAGTGTGTTTGAAATCCATTTTTTGAAGATAAAAATTTTTAGAATAGTGATTGATGGAAGAATGTGTGGTGGAAAAGTTATGAAAAGTTTTAGATTTGTGTGTAATATTATTTTATTGGAAGAATGTGTGATTGAAATGAAGTAAGAGAAAAAAATGAGAATGAGAATGAGATAGAGAATTTGTGTCAAACATGGGCTAATTTAATCAGTGCCGTCAATGGCGGAAGGGCCCCACAAAAAGACTGAAATAATTGGCCGTTCTTTTCTCGTGGGACGACCCAATCATCGTGCTCTACTGTACAATTTAATATAAAAAATAATTTTTAAAGTTCAAAGTACTACTCATTACGAATTCAAATAAATATTTAGCGTTAATTACATCAATGGGAAACTGAAGTTTATTATAATTACATAAATGGTCATTTTAAGTTTATTGTAATTACGTAAATGGAAGTTATTTCTTTGCGATAAAAAACTCGCTCTCAAGTTTCTAACTGTTATTAACGATCACGCGATCTAAAAATTAACATTATATCTTAACACGCTCTCAAGTTTCTAACTGTTATTAACGATCACGCGATCTAAAAATTAACATTATATCTTAACACTATAGGTTTTAAGTTAACACTATAGAAATGGTCGCTAAAGTAATTTTTGACCTTTTGGTCACTAAGTCAAATAAGTTTATAAAAGTATTCACTCCATTAGTAATAGTAACATCGATTCTAACATTGTGCCCACTAAATGCTAACGTGGACTAACGGACATTACTTTCTCGTTGTTAATCCAAATTGATGTGAGCATGATCGAGCCAAAGTCGAGTTCCGGGAAAAACTCGTTGATAGTCAACGGTGGACCAATGACTCGTTCAAGAGCAAAGCATGTGAAAGCGGCTATGGGATTGTTGGCGCAACCTACGGTGGATGATATGATGATCTGACGGCTAACGGAACAACTTTCATG